>VBRH01000002.1:146336-162076 GCA_014578085.1 Cardamine resedifolia | reverse complement strand
AAAAAAAAAAAAGAGAGGAACAAGAAGACGACAAATAACGAGAAATGTTCTATTTTCCTTAACACTTCATTATTTCATTCAACGAACTCTTCCTCCTCCTCCCTTCACCATGGATTCCGTCGCCGGTTACGCCGGAGCACGACAGCCTCGATCCGGAGGCAAGATTGTTCGACAACGTCGTTCCGCCGCCGTCAGGTTGCCGTATGACCGCCCCGCTCCGAGATTCCGAGATCCTCCACAGCAAAACCCTAGTTGGATCTCCAGGCTCGTTTATAAACCTGCCAGCGTAATTGCCTCCGGCGCCGGAAAATTCATTTCTTCCGTCGTCTTCTCGGAATCGTCTTCATCTTCTTCGGACGACGAGGATTCATCTTCAGGTATGTAGAATTAATTTGAGTTTTGATAGGATTAATTTGTGGTATCGAGTTTGAAAAAATTGATTTTTGGTTTAATTTGAAATGTGAATTTGATTTAAAGCTTCTTCTTTTTGTATTTCCTTTAATATGTGGGACTTAATAGCAGTTAAGCATTGGTGAAGTACTGCTACTCTATTTATCTGGGTTACTTCTGAAGCTATCAACTTTTTATTAATTTTGAAGCTCTAATTTTTTCTCATTTACTGATTCAATTTAGGGTCGACTCGTTCTCCTTCTTGATTTGCATATAATTGCCAGCTTTGTGTCTTATTCTCTCAAAGTAGCTTTTTTAATGATCTCCTCCTTGTTTTCAGATGTTGATGGTGATGAGAATGTTGACAAGGACATTACAGATTTTACTGAAGACGAGACAATGGTAGAGTTACTTACCACCTTATTCGTTTTGGTGATTGCTATTGCCAATATAGTCTTATGATCTTTGTACAGATTCGTTGTTCACAGAATTCATTGTTCATATCTCTAGTTTTGTACTGAGTCTACCTTTTCGCCTTTTTAATATGTGTGTGAATGGCATTCTGATCCTGATTTATGTAGTAGAAGTAAAGTTCATGAAGCAAACACTTTTTCAACAGAGTATTTTGATGAGCATGATTTCAGTTTATGTGAGAGTGAATTCGATGTGTGCTTATGCGAACAGGACCTTCTGAATGCTCAGCAACCAACCATCCAACGACTCAGTTCTAAGCGTGTAATTGAGCAGCTTCTCATGCAAGAAACATTTGCAAGGTATTTCTCTATGTCTGGCTTTCTAAACATCATCCTCTTCCGCCTGTCTTATTATTTACATCTCTTAGTTTAAAGAATCTCTGTGATATTTGTTTAGTGACGAAACCTAAGCTGGTATTATATCGTTAAGTCATTGATGTGTATGTTGTTTCAGGGAAGAGGGTGATAGATTAATAGATATCATCAAGGCTAGGGTTGTAGATCATCCCAGTGTCCCCGCTGCTGATGAGGGGAGGCATACTGACAATGGATTGACAAGTGGTATGTAACTGATGGTAGACTGTGCAAGCAGACTGGATTAGTCTCTGTGATAACATTTTCTTGCTTTTCTTTCTAGATGTGAATGTTGGTGAAATTTCCAATAAAGCTGTCATGGAAGCAAGAAAATGGTTGGAAGAGAAGAAATCAGGATCAAGTTCAAAGTTTAAAGTAAGTTCTGGAAACTCGCTTTTTTAACTGTTCCATATTGCTGCAGGTATGTCCTTTTGTGTGATATCTCGTCTCTGTGCTCTGACCCATTGTTATCTGACATCTTCTGTTTGTCTAAAATCCAATATGTGATTTGATTGTTCTATGCTACTCTATCTGATCAGTACTGTAGAGCCCTCTTGCAAAAGTATGTTGTTAGGTATTTTAAGTGTGACCATTTGGTGACATTAATCCTGAAATGTCCTGATTGAAAATTATATTTTTTGCTTAAAATGCAATAGATCCATTTGTTGCCCTTTCTTTTGAGAGGACGAAGACCATATGCTCACAAAAATTTGTTCATCTTCTGATAGCTTCTCTTCACAGTATTCCGCATTTGTAGTTTCTTTTCTATTGTGCTTTAGACAATGATCACCTTCTCAGCTATTAGTTTTAATCTCCAGGCAACTGAAGACGGTGCTGGATCGCCTGTGGACGTGGCCAAGTCATACATGCGAGCTCGTCTGCCATGGGGATCTCCGGCTGTGAATAATTCAGAGTTTCGATCACCATCATCAGCGGGAATGCAGTTTCTTAAAGAAGGGACACCCTTTCCTTATAGTGCTGGAAACTTTTCCTCGTCCAAGGTTAGAACTTTAAGTTTTCCAGTATATATGCAGTGCAGTGCATACTTTTCTTATTGTCAAATGTTGTTTGAAAGTCTGAAGTTGTTTCATCTTGCTTTATGAGAAAAATATCTCTGTTTAACTTTTATTGTTTATGTTAGTTAATCAAGAAGCATTTGTGGGACACTATTTCCAGCTTTTCAAAAAGCAAAGTTACCCATTTTGTACTCCTAATGGCTCTCTCAAAATTATCCACATTTATTCTGACATTTGATACCAATATGCAGCTGAAAAGGAAATCCGGTTCTAATCAGTCATGGAATATTCAAGATGAAATTCGCAAAGTCAGAGCTAAGGCAACAGAGGAAATGCTTAAAAGTCCTAGTAGTGTAGCCTCTTTGGAACCTAAACAAAGCCCCTATGTTTTAGCAACGTCTTTGAGTGCTGATGGAGGTGTTCAAGGTGTCTTTTTTTCTTTATTCACAAATTTTTTCAGTAATAGACAACATGAGACGAAGCTGAAAGTATTTTCCGTTCTGGTTACATGTAGTAACTCTTCTTTTTTCTGTTCTTTCAGCTGTACAAAATGAACAAAGCGGGGTTTTACCAAATTTAGCCATTCCTACCTCTCAACAAAATCAGGTATCAAGCACTCTTTAGACTATGTGTCTCTATACAAAGGAGAAACTTGCAGGTCCAGTCTTCTTTTTGTTACCTTGTGTCTTTAACTTGAGTGTAGACTACGGAAGCTAATCACGCTGATGAAGAAACAGGAGTTTTACACACTAGATCTCGTTAGTTTCTCCCTTAATGCTTTCTTTGTATTCACTCTCTCATCTTCGATTTTATATACTCTGTCTCATGGATTTAATGTTTTCTGCATAGGTGGAGTTGTTTTGGACGAGACATTTATCTCTACACAAGGAGTCAAGCCATCTGAAGATATGAACACTCTTCCTCAAAGGTTCTTTTTAATGTGCTTATCCTGTCAACACAAATTGTACCTTGTTTCTTCTTGACAGATCCCTTTTTAGTATATCAATCTAAAGTTTCTCAACTGTATTCGACAGTGGAACTGGTGTAGATAACTTGAGTGATCAAGTTGACGACTTCCTCCAACCTAGCTCGACTATTGGAGAACCCACAAATGGTAATACTTTGGGTTACTAAATAATTCCTTTGGTTTGGATGATGTTTAGCTTGGTTCTCTTTATTTACTTGGGCTCCTATTAATGCAGCTGTGTTGGCTCTTGGGGCAACTTTGGATCCAACTGGGAACTTTTGTATCCCAAAAGATGTGTTTGAAACATCAAAAGAAGCTGACGAAATAGGAGCAGCACGTCCTACTTCTAACGGTTTCCCATCTTCATCTCCTAGGTGAATAACAGCTCTTTTAACAAAAACAGTCCCCTTTGTATGGCTAGTTTGACATAAGATGCCATAACTTCCGACTAAGCAAAGCCTTGCTTTTTTCAGTTCACCAGTGGCTATGGAAGGTCAAACAAAACCCAAACCACCAGAAGAAACCGAGGCTTCTCAGCCTGTAGCTGAAACTCCTGGTGATGATATCATAGTAGTGAATGGCTCAGATGGTGTGATTAATAATGAAAGCAATGAGAGCGACTCAAGCGCGTCACATAACAGTTCAAGCACGCATGAAGAAGAGTGGCTCCCAGGAGACCAATCTCTACCAAACTCAAACTCAGCAAGTAGCAGCCCGGGTACTACCAAGGTCCTGGCATATAGCAGAAGAGGAAGAGGTCGAGGTAGAGGAAGAGGCCGAGGAGGTAGAGGTAAAGGACGGGCCAGATAAACTCTGTAAGAAGAGCTGTACACAGCAAACCCAATGCAGTAGGAGAGTATTATGAGGTAGGATTATGTGACATCTCTTTTAGATTTGAAACCCACTCTGTTTGTGTTTGGTCTTTGTCACTTGGTTATCTCTGTAGGTTATCTTGTAGTATTTGAGTTAGGAGGATTCGTCTTCTGGAGTTATGTCGAATTGTTGTCTCTGTTTTTTATTTTATTTTTTTGGCCTGAATCTTTAATGTTTATTATGTTGTAAGTTTGAAGCTTGGTTTGGTTCCAGCTGACATAGCTTTTGTAGTTTGCAGTTTCCATATTGAACTCTTTTTCTTTCTTCAAATTAAATTTTTTACTTGACCAAAAATCTCAAGCACACTTACACATCTTTCATCTTATAAAATTGTTATTTGTGTCAAATTTACAAATTACAAGTTCTGAAATGATCCGTTATTAGTACCTAGTTTCAGGATTTAGATGAGATCACTGAAATGAGAACACTGCAAGATGAATAAAAATGGTTCAGTCTAGTGTTTACTACGACTTTCTTAATATCAATTTAATCCAAATTAGAAAAGAGCAACGAGCAACAAACCCAATAAGCAATTTCTATCAAGACAGAGAGAATAATAAATAATACAGTGGAAAAAGAAGAAGAAGAAGAAGAAGAAGAAGAAGAAAACGAACAAAACCCAATAAGCAGCGATCGAAGCTAACACAGAAGAGCGAAAGCTCGGACATTCAAATCTGAAAGCAATACGAAACAAACCACGAAGATTTAATCGAAGCGAAGCCGAAGAGTACTAAGAAGCCGAGAAATCGTTGGGTTGGTCGGAACTCGGGAAGTTACTTGTTTTTGTTTTGTCTGAATTCTGGTCAAATCTTTTTATGCTCAAAATCAATCTTCCAAGACTTGTTTTGCTTCTTACAAGCTTGGGTCCCGCTTCTCATTACCCGCTTCCTCTATCTTCAATTCGAATCTGTTTGCTCTGTTCTCAAGCTCCAATCATTTTCCAACTCCACTGATCTCGATTTGCTCCAGCTGCTGAAATTTCGGAAATTCTCAAAGTTCTTAGCTTCCGAATTGGGCGTGAAGTAAAAAATGCTGGATTTTTTTATGCTCTGATTCAGTTTCGTCTTCTTGCCCGCTCTTGAAGTTGGCGTAATGGTTAAGTTGGTGATTCTTTCTTCTGTTGGGCATGATTTGGTAACTCCAAGCTAGGGTTTGTAATATATATATACTGAATCAATCAGCTGAGGTTGACTTTTAAGGTTCTTGGTGTAAGCTGGCCATTAGATAATGATATCTAGGGTTTTGGTGTTGGGGAGATGAGATTTGGCTTTGCATTGTATGGTTCATTTGGAAAATGAAACTGGAGTGGCCTGTTCTAAAAGCTTCAGCTAAGTTCTTGAAATGCTCCTGGGTTTGAGTTTGAGAATTAATACGTTAATGAGTTGGATTTTTTTGTGTGAAGGATAACTAGAAGCTGAGTGGGTGCATTTTGTGGCACTCCTCTGACTGTTTCATCTGGTTTCGGTGTAGAAAGAAGAAGCACAAACAAGTATGCAAGGTCTTCAAGATCCCAGGATTGATCTAGCTGAGCTGAAACTGCATATTGTGAAGAAGATTGGAGTTGAAAGATCTAGAAGGTATTTTTATTACTTGGGCAGGTTTCTGAGTCACAAGCTTACTAAGAGTGAGTTTGATAAGTCATGTCACCATCTTTTGGGGAAAGAGAATCTTGCTTTACACAACAAGTTGATTCGCTCTATCTTGAGAAATGCATCTCTGGCTAAATCCCCACCACCAGTTCACAAAACCGGCCACCCTGACAAATCTTTGGTGCTTGGGAATGAAGATGGACCAGAACAAAGCGGATCTCTAATTCCTAACCATGATAGGAATGATCCTGTTTGGTCGAATGGGGTGTTAGCCAAGGTTAGGTCTGGAACATGTGACAGGACAACCAGAGATAGTAGGCCTAGTCCACTTGGGCCAAACGGAAAGGTTGAAAGTCTGCTGCATCAGCCCCTTGGTAGAGAAGACAAAGGCGGTAATAGGAGCATGGAGAACAGGGATTTGGGTCCTTTTGCTTATCAAAGATCAGGTCGATATGCTGATGAAAGAGGCGGTGCATCTCTTTGTCCTGCTGAAAAAATGAGGATACCTGATAAAGGTCAGGTCACAGCTCAAGTTAGCAGAGATAATGAAGCCCAAGAGGAACGTGGTAGATCGATTCTTTCCATGAAACCTGTAATTGCACCTCTAGGGATACCATTTTGCTCAGCTAGTGTCGGTGGGGCCCGCAGAACAGTTCCATTCTCGACCAGGGCTGACTTTATCAGTTGCTATGACAATGGTGGATTATCAGATACAGAGATGCTGAGAAAGCGGATGGAGAATATTGCAGTAGCACAGGGTCTTGGAGGGGTTTCAGCGGAGTGTTCTAGCATGTTAAATAACATGTTGGACTTGTACCTGAAGAAACTGATCAAATCATGCGTTGATTTGGCTGGAGCTCGGTTCATGAGTGGAATGCCTGGAAAACAAAGTTTAGACAAACTGCAGAGCCAAGACGAGATAGTAAATGGGGTTCGGCCGAGTAATAGTTTGCACATACAAACTAGCAACCAACCATCTGACATAACACAAGAACAGCATTCACTTTCTTTGCTTGATTTTAGAGTTGCAATGGAGTTAAATCCGCATCAACTTGGCGAAGACTGGCCTTTGGTTCGGGAGAGAGTTTTCATGCGTTCATTCCAGGAACGAGAAGGGGTGTGAAAGAAAATGTTTGGCATGTTGGATGCTGCAAATTGTCTGAGTAAGCTGCTCTATTCCTAAAAACTGGCCACTGGTTTTGGCAGCAAACCGGTTCTTAACTGTTGCATCACATGATGGACCTGATGGCTGAAAGACACCTCTATGTCCTTCAGCTGCAGACTCAGGGCAGGTTAGTAGATATTTACAATGCAACTTAGCCCGAAGAACCGTATTTGAATATAAATGAATGTGTGTTGTTGTAAGATCAGTAGTAATTTGGCCATCCCAGCGAGTTTCAAGCTTTGTGTGTAACGCGCAGGCTGATAAGAGATTCAAGAGCAAGTTTTGGCCATGTGGGTTATAGACAGGAGAAAGGTACAAACAATCATGTAATAGCTGCAATACTGCTCTGTATGTAACATAGTCTTAGAGTTGTTTTAGAATTCATATCTTGAAGACACATTGACATCACCTTTACTTTTACATTTACATTTTTGTTTTCTCATTTCAATGAAAAAGTTATTTTCAAAGTCAATGAGTTGCCTCAGTTTTACATTCTATTGGTGTTTTACTTGCTCGTTTCTTTTGCCCAACAAGGTATTGACATAAATTAGAAACTGTTGTAGATGATCCTGCCAAGTAATATTTCAGATGATCTAATGCTTTCTCGCTATGGAGATTCATGAAATGCAGATCCTAAATCCCTTGATGATTCTTGCTTTCAGCTTCTCATCTGATCCAACGTTAATAGTTGGTCTCTTTTGTTGGAATATTTGGGCTCATTGGATGCAAATTGAACCTGGCTCATGTTTCTCTGCTGGTAGAGTGATATTATGGGATACAAAAAGTGTTCTGTTGCTGTTGATTTGTTTTTCACTTCTCTCTCTCTGTTTCATATGCCTGTAAGGTTAATATTAGGCTTTTTATGTAAGTAAGAACATCGTTGTTCCTATAAGCCACACTGTTCATAGATACCAAAGCAGGTGAATTCCTTGTTTATTTGAACCAAAACTCTATCTTTTGGCAAGTCTGAAGTTCATATTCATTGAACAAAATGCTTTAAGTGCGGATACTACAATGACGGAGTTAAGAAACAGAGTAAAAAAGAAGAAACACTTGTTTGCTCGCACGTTACTCACACTCTTCTCGACAACAAGAGTTCTTCTATATACTGTATAATTCTGACTACCAAGTTCACGTTAGCTTCGTTTGTACTTTCCAAATCAAAGCTTTATACTCTCTATAACCAACAAGAAAACCCATCACGATGAAGATGAAGATAAAGACAGCCGCAGAGAGATTCGAGTTGGTCACTTTTACAGCTAAAGCAGCTGATTCAGTAGACGATCTTCAAGCACAGACACCGTCATAAGAGAATTAATCTTGCAAAGCTTCTCCTCCTGAAGCAAAATATGACCAATAAGAGATGCTCAGAGTTTAACAACAAAGGAGATAACAGATTTGAGACCAAGAAGGGAGAACTCAAGAACCACGATCTGCTCTTTTGCATTTGCCCTTTTCCAGCGTTGGAGGCAGAGCATCATGAACCAAGAATGTCACTGGGATTCCACATTCAAGATGTACCACGTGCCCCTAAATCTTGTGGCAGCAGTCAAAACTTCACCAGAGAATCTGCATAGACAATAGCTGTTTTGGGAAGCTGACGCGGGATCAGTGTCTGAGGTTAGATCATTCTTTACGTTTTCTGGCTTCAAAGTTTTTGTACCGGATAATTCTTGCATTACCAATATACATCAATTTGTTTCTGAAAAATATCTCAGGCTTTTAGAACCTTGAGTACATTAAAGTCTTAGATACACATTATAATATTTCTGCAAATTGTGAGAACGCAGTTTGATCAATCTCTTTCCTATTCTCATGTAAAGAAAGCTTTCAGTTATCTATGAAAGTTTTGGTTTGAACATACCTGAGACCACGGAAGGGTTAGTACTCCAGTCTACGATTGGTGGCAGGTGTGATTGCCAAATCTCACAATGAGCATAGAAATGCCTACGGCTCTTATTAATTGCTCCTATCTGGTGATCGGCTCCAATGGTTTGCATAGCTTTAGCCTTTATGTAACACTTAATATACATTCTCAGTTGCCTGAAACATATCCAGGTAATCTCATCTGCTCATATATCTCATCAATCAACAAGTAAACCTCATCTGAAGCTGAGTGAGACTTATCAGCTGCAGCAAACAGATGGACTTGTTTCTCTATCTCAATCGAACTTGTCCCAGGACATATCTTTTCTATACCCAACTCTCTCATCCTTCCCCTAACCTCTGCAACATCTCTCCACCTTTTTTCTTCTGCATACATGCTAATTAAAAGGAAATAATACCCACTATTCCTCGGCTCCAAAACCATCAGTTTGTTAAACGCTATCTCAGCTCTCTCTAGATTCTTGTGAATTCTGCACCCATCAAGCATCGCCCCCCAGATAACCGCATTCGGTTCAAATTCCATACTTCCAATCAACTCAAGAGCCTCATGGATCAAGCCAGCTTTGCTGAACAAAGCTACCATGCATCCGTAATGTTCAACATTAGAGACAATGGAAAAATCATCAATCATTCTGCGGTATATCCTCCGGCCTTCTTCCACAAGACCTGCGTGAGTACACGCAGTTAAAACACTCACGAAAGTGACTGCGTTTGGTTTGACCAACTCCGTCTCCATTTTGGCAAACATTTTCAATGCCTCTTGTGCATAACCATGAGCCGCAAGCCCTTCAATGATCGCATTCCAACAAAAGAGATTCCTTTTTGGCAAATTGAAGAATACCAGAAGCGCCCGCTCTAACTTACCACACTTGGAATACATATCTACCAGTGCAGAACCAATGTAAACATCAAGAACAAACCCGTTCTGGACAGTGTACATATGAACCTCCTTGCCTATTTCCAGCACGCCGAGATGGGCACAAGCTGAAATAACAGTTGACATAGTAATCTCATCAGGAATGATCCCTTCCTCTGTCATTTTGTAGAAGACTGAAATTGCTTCTCCATATCTCTTGTTGTGCGAGTAACCTTTGATCATAGTCGTCCATGAGATTATGTCCTTGACAGGCATCTGATTAAACAATGACTCTGCTAGTTCCAGATTGCCTAATCTCGTATATCCATCAATCAAACAGTTCCACGTAGCCACATTCCTCTCCGGCATTTGGTTAGCTAAAGAAGTAGCAGAGTCCATATCCAAGACCTGACGATAAGCAGAAACCATAGTGGTCCAAGTAACATCATCTCTCTGAGGCATTTCATCGAACAATTTCCTGGCTTCCTTGATTCTACCCGAGGCCGAATAAAAACCAATAAGAGTGGTCTGAATTTGAACATGGAAAGCAAATCCAAATTTGCAGATGTGCGCGTGAAGTGATTCACCAAACCCAGAAGCGGAAAGAGAAGCCTTAACGAGTGAAGAGTATGTGTAGCTAGATGGAGAAACCGAGTCCCTAAGCATACGAACATAGAGTTGAAGAGATGGAAATGGGTAAGAACAAGTAACGAAGGCTTTGATCAAGGCGTTGTAGACGAAGACATTAGGTTGGTGCATCTGGGTCATGGAGGAAACCGCGAGATCAAGACGGTTAAAGGAAGTGCAGGCAGTGATGAATTGGTTCATAAAGTAACAGTCTTGGCTTTGGCTCATCTTAATCATGGCAGCTAAAGCAGACTCCAGAAGCTTGGGGGTCGAGCATTGCTGGATTAGCTGTAAAACTGGAAGATTTTGGATCAGTGAAGTTGAGCAACCTCGGAGGAGACGAAGATGGTGAGACTGCACCCGAAGACTACGCACATTGGCAAAAGCATTCATGTAAAGAATTTGAGATTGTCGATAAAGACGCAGACTTTGAAATCTTATTACAAAGGCATAGGCAATAATATACTCTGTAAGAAACAGGGTTTTACAACATCAAATAATCTATAAGTGTTGCAACACTCACTCGCATCAATCAAGGCTTAAACTGTAATAAAATAGTGTTTTTATTGTCTTCTTTGAACAAGGCGACTTTATTGTCTTCTTTGAATGTCTATTCAAGTGTTCCCTGCACAAAACTTATTGCGTCCAGAGATCCAAAGAACCAACTTCTTTGTTGATTTTCAACAAATCGTCCGAGATGATAAATTTAGAATGACATTTTTGTTTTTCAAATGATTGTTTTCTGCCTTTCCCACTCTACAATACGGTAATAGGCCAAAAGATGAAGAGAAACACAGCAGTTTTGTCATTAGACAAAAGGGATAAGAGAGAATAGACAGAGCCGCTGTGAATTTGTATGTACACAAAGGAAATGGTGAGGCCCTTTTTAGGCGGGTTCCATTGTTGCTCACAGGCTTTAGATGAAAGAAATAATACAACGAACGAGAAAGAAGAAAAAAGAAGAAGAAGACGCTTATTTAGAGGAGGAGGTTTCTGCAGTGGCTCTGCAGATTGGGCACCAACTCTTCATCCGCAACCACTCTTGCACACACTTCACATGGTAGGTGTGCTCACAGTGTAGCCTCCCAACTTCATCTCCGATTGTATACTCTTCCTGAGAACCACAAAGATCAGAGAGTATGATGAAATCTAGGGAAAAAGGAAAGAATTTTTTTCTGATTTCTCATATCCAAATCAGTTCTATATTCACCATCATGATCATTATCAATGAATCACATGTAATCATCAAAGATTTCCATTAAACTATGTGACAACACTCTCAACAGTTCTCTCAAACAATATGTTCACTTAGCCATGGCACCTTATGGCAGATTTTACTTAAGATTTCATCGAAGCCAACAACTTGATTATGACTAACAAAACATGAAAAAAGAGGCAGACCTGGCAGATGCTACATTTAGCATCTTCCTTGTGATCACAAGGACTTTTGGTGATAGACCCATAACTTGAAGGTTTCATCTGATAGATGCTTGTTTTCAAGCACTTTGATATTGCTTCTTCTGTGAGAGCAGTGCTTACTATACCAATCCTCTCTTCTAGAGCTAATAGTTCCTGTATTCATTCATTCATAAAAGACAAACTGTAAAGATACTGCGTCCCAAACAAAACGCGGTTTTGAATGATGTCTCAAGACAAACCTCATATGACATGTTATCGATGTCTAGCCTCATGTCTCGGTGTTGGTCATGGAAGCTTAGTCCACCGATAAGTAAACCTGTCTCCATGAGAAGCAGTTCCTGCTAAAGGAGAGGAAAATATGAGTAACAACACGTATCACAATATCTGAAACTCAAAAATAGGTGTTAAATTTAACCTCGTAATTAAGCTCAATATCTTGTTCGATCCTATCAAGTTCTGGCAAAATCTGCAAAAGCATTCGAGCAATAGAAAACACCAAAATTTAAACCGTGTTAAGGGCATTGCCGTAAGCACTATTTGATGATGCTCAGAGAAGATATCAAGTTGTAGAGTAACAGTCAATAGTTACCTCAGAGATCCCATCTAGATTGTAACTGCGAAAACTGTCTCGACTAGATAAGGAACCAGAGAGGCCAAATTCTGGAAAACCAGAGAACAGCTCCAAAGAGACAGGAGAATTGAGATTGTTGGATGTTTCAGTCTGAGACATCTCTGTAGCCGTAATAGAGGATAAACTGTTTCTACCACTCCCTCGATTTGAGAATCTAATGCGACTATTACTTCTATTTACCAATCTCTGACTCTCAACTGCAGCAACATCGTTATCATCATTCAAAGTGTAGTGTCTAGCCCGTCTACTATCGGGAACAGAACCTCTCGGGTTAAAACCACGACGTCTCTCTTCAGGTGGTGGTTCTGTTACAGTCTTCCCCCTAGCTGAGGAGCTAGAACTGCTTTCTCCATAAACTTTTCTCTTATTGATTGTATCTACCTTCCGACCTAACCTTTTTTCCAATCCAAAACCACTTGGGATGACACCGGATAATAAAGGGCTGCATCCTCGGCTTGCAGGTATTGACTGGCCAGAGGGACCAGGATGAAACTCTTGCTTGCTCAAACCAAATCTTTGCCTAAAACCTCTCTTGATTCTTGAACTTGATGGCAACTTTGAGCATTCCGCTTCAGGTGTTTTAAGTTTTCCATAAACAAGTTTATTGTTAGCTCTTCTTTTATCTCTTCCAAGAGAAACTTCCAAGATTTCTGCCTCAGCCTCGTCTTCGCTACCTCTGCTGCTCTCTGATGAATCCATGGCCATCTGAGAAAACGGTTGCTTCTCACTTTTCATAGAAGAGGAGCTAGAGCCACAAATCTTAGAGGAAGTTCCAATTACTTCCTTCCCGTTAGGCGAAGAGCGGTATGTAGACAACACAGATTTCTCTTTCTTATCTGAAGAGCCAACAAACCGAGTAAACTTCATAGATTTTTTCTCATCACTACAAATAGGAACCTTGTAACTATTGCTATTTAATCTATCTCTCAACACAACACCACCTCCCTTCCTAGAGTCAGGTTGCGTCTCAATGGCTCTTTTACCTGACCACCTATCCATGAACTTTTAAAATGGATGCAATACCTGTAACAAAAATACTCTTTATCTTAGTTTATCAAAACTTTTACCAGTCGCTTTTTGTCACATAAACGAGCAGAAGATCAATACATGATATTCAGAATCATATACCAATTTGTTAATGCAAAAACCTGCAAGTTTTCATTAATTTTCTCAGAGAGTATGAATCTTCATGCAAGCTCTACAATGTTTTAATTCAACTCTTGAAATAAGGATCTTAGTAATCAACAGCTAAACTTATAGAGCTTCAATCACAAAAGTCTGTCCAAGGTTTTTCGAAACAAAAGCTTATCATCTGTGATGGTTTCTTAGATGAAGCAAATAAAATTGAAACCTTCTATAAGATGATTCAAAGGATGTCTCTTTTCACTTCTCAATATTGAATCATCTTGAAAACAGACTCATTTCAAAATTTAATGAACATGAAATAGTTTAAAACAATCAAAAATTTTGAACATGAAGAGAAACAATTCTAAACTAATATCTTCCAAACTTGTGTTTTCATGAGTGATTCGAGAGAAACAAAACAGAAAATGTTTTGTTTTTGTTTACCTTGGTCGAAACAAGAAAGAGTTACAACAATCGAATTATAATCAAGAACAATAAATTTCCAAAACATCAGAACAGACAGAAGTCAATTTGACCAAAAACATCAAAAAAATGGTAGCCATTAAAAAGAGAAATATAATTTAACCAAAGAACAAGGAAGAAATTTAGAAGCTAAGCTCTTAATCTTGTTGAATGATTACCTTTCGAGATCGTCCTATCTTCTTCCTGAAAATTGGAACATGAAAGAAAATAGAAGAGCGTTTTGTTTGTTCTTGTTGCCGATATTTTTTCTTCGGTTTTCAACTTTATTAAGTAAATTTATCTTTTCGGAATTAATAATATTTATTTTTATTCCATAATGACCTTAAAGCAAATTTTCATTTAAATTGACGATTATTATCAAAAAAGAATCTGAAATGACGGAGACGCAGAGATCCTCGCCGTCTATAATGGGGCCGGAATATCTGACGGTTGGTAGAGATTGCGACGTCTCTAGGTAGTGGTAGAGAACTAAAGATAATTGCGACCAAAACCTCTCTTTTTTTTTCTTTCTTTAAAGAACAAGAGACTAATTTTTGTTTGGTCAGAAGATGTAAACATCATGAGAAAGCGAAGACCCCTCTTAAGTATTTGGTGACGATGCACTACGAAAGATAATATATTTTAATTACCTGTCCTTTATTATAGGAACAAACAAACATCTAGCCTTTATCTGTTTATCCTTGATTTTGTATTTCTAATTACTTTTCAAAAGCAAATATTGTTTTATTATTGGAATATAGTGAATGTTACGAATGGTATTAAAAATTTGATACACCATGACTTTCCTTTCAAGATTTAGAATCGAAAGAAAACAAAGAATGTAAAAAAGGGTAAAAATAGAGATCCAATTCCAAAGAGGTGTAATGAAATTCGTTTATTACAAGACTTTTTCGACATTGATCAAAGTCAAAACCTAAGTGATGGGATTCTTAGGGGAGGAATCAAACCTGATCACCTACAACATCACTTACTTGAAGAAACCTCAGCCAAAAGAAAAAAAAGAGCAGCATTAAGCTTTAGCCTCTAACCACCCATGATCATCATCATCTTGGTGTGATTCTGAGCCTCCTCCACCTTCAAGAGAAGCTTCTTCCTCATTCTTCTCTTCCCCGCCTTTCCTTCCATACATCTTTCTTCTAGCTTCCCTACGAGCATCTTTCTTAGCTATATTCAGGTCTTTGAATCCTTGTTCGAACTTGGCTTCATCCTCTGGAGTGAAGAAGGCTACTTCCATTTGACCTAGCTCTGCATATCTTTGCTCCATTTTCGTTTTCCAGAAAAGACCCATCTCCGTGTCCATCTTTTGGTATGGTGTTTTCAGCAGGTACTCGTCTATTCCTCCTGCTTTGTCAATGCAGCGGAGAGCGTGTGTTGTGACTTTGACTTTAATATGACGGTCGAATATGTAGCTGAACAATCGCTTCTCCTGAACGTTTGGTTTCCAACATCTTCTTGACCTGTTTTCAGATCAACAAAGATTCACAATAATAGAGGGAACTTAGAAGCACATATATGAATGAGCTCATACCTATATTCTAATTATAAGAATGTACATAGATCCTACATTTCATCACACCATGTGTTCATATGTGTGCATAGCTCAAGAATTGAGAATCTTTAGAAAGGCATGACACAGAAGCAACAGCATCAAGAGCTAAAACAAAACAAGGCACTGTTGAATCTCTCTCTCTCTCTCTCTAATCAGCTAAGAATTTCGAAGGCCACTGAATAGTTTCAAACGCAAATCAAGATTTCATTTCAACAATCTAAGAAAGCCTAAATCCTGAAAGCGTTCCTAAAAACCTACAATTAGCTTCTTCAATGCTTGATTTAGAGCAAAACCATTACAAGCTCTAAATTAAAAACCAATCTCAAGCGAATACAT
>VBRH01000002.1:131358-146198 GCA_014578085.1 Cardamine resedifolia | reverse complement strand
AATACAGATTGAGAGGGATAGAGCAAGAGACTGACTTGTTGCCACCGTCTTCACTGATACGGTTGCCGTACTGGATATGGCGGCCGGCGTAGAGACCGCGTTTGGCTCTGCCCATGACGACTTTGGTATCGGGAACACAAGCCTTGAGCTTCTCTTTGAGCTCTGGCGTTATATTCTCTGTTCCCACTTTCTTCACCAGCTTCTTCATCATCTCCTTCCCTCTAAACGCCATTTTCGTTTCTCCTTGTGAAAATCACAGATCGCAAAATCTACTCTTCCCCCAAATGACCTGGAGATGGAAAATTTTCGGTTTAGTCAAAGATATTAATAAACCGGATAAAATTCGGTATGCTATTTCGCCTTCTTGCTTCATCTCTATGAAATCTGAGTCATTTGTCGAAGTTTAACAGAGAGAACAAACCTCAATGTACGAGATCCAGCGAGAGGAGGAGATCGACGGAGTTTCAAAGCTTTGGATCCAAGTGAGATTTGGATCTCGCGAAACAAACACTCGCCCAAAGTTAGATAAAATGTCTACTTATGGTGGATTCGTCTTCTGTTTTACTCGTCGAAATCCGATTTTTTTTCTCTTGGAAACGAAGAACGGAAAAAACGAGTCAACCCTAAAGGCCCAATGATTGATTGATGAAAAGCCCAGTCCAATAAAAGTTAAGAAAATATAGTGCCCTATGTTTTACTTTGTTTCCAAAACAAGCCCGAGCTTTATAAATTCGTTTAATTAGGATTTTTACGGATTTAGGAATCTAAGATATTTTGGGTCTGATTTTATTTATTTATTTTGAATAATTTTGGGTCTGATTTTAATCTGGTTAATACGATACCAACTTCCATTTGACAACAAAAAATACTCAACTAAATATTTTGGGCGAGTGTTTGTTTCGCGAGATCCAAATCTCACTTGGATCCAAAGCTTTGAAACTCCGTCGATCTCCTCCTCTCGCTGGATCTCGTACATTGAGGTTTGTTCTCTCTGTTAAACTTCGACAAATGACTCAGATTTCATAGAGATCGATCCCCCTTTTGTGAAAATATACAATGTTCGATATTCCCGGGCGTTCTTTGTTTGATTTCGTTGAAGATTGATTCGATTTCGTTAGGAATCCGATTTTCATGTTTCTGCAGCTGAGTGAGACTGCGAACTATGTAGATTCGATTGCTACTCTTCAAATCTGGGGATTTAAAAGCATAGAGATGGCATTTGTTTTGAATTTTAGTTGATCCGAAGCTATATACTTGTTTTGGTCGTAGTTGTGGTAAAGTGATGTTTATTGCTGGATCTGAGGATATTAATTTGTATAAAAATTTAAGTAGAGAGGTGTAGATTATTGCTCAGTAGTTATGAGGATAATCTTAAACATGTCGTGTAGAATTTGCTAGTAAGGTTCTCTTACTCAGTAAATGAAACTTGAAACCGCAAGAAATATTAACATTTTTCATATCTTGTTTGTTACTTTGTGATCTGTACCTCAGTACGTCTTTAATAAAATTTTATAAGGATGTGAAAGTCTGATTTTGGGTTCCTATTCTTTTGATTCACTTTCTATCTTTCTTATGTTACTTATAATACTTGTTCTTGCATGATTCTCGTTTTCATAAGTTTTTTTTCACTTCGGTTTCTCTCTCAGTCTTTTGTGCAGCACCAAAAAAGATGGACAAATCTAGTACCTTGCTTGTACACTATGACAAAGGGACTCCAGCAGTTGCCAATGAGATTAAAGAAGCTCTCGAAGGAAATGATGTTGAAGCAAAAGTTGATGCCATGAAGAAGGCCATTATGCTTTTGCTGAATGGTGAAACCATTCCTCATCTTTTCATAACTATTATAAGATATGTGCTACCTTCTGAGGACCACACAATCCAAAAGCTTCTGCTGCTGTACCTGGAGTTAATTGAAAAAACGGATTCTAAGGGGAAGGTGCTGCCTGAAATGATTTTGATATGCCAAAATCTTCGGAATAACCTGCAGCATCCAAATGAGTACATCCGTGGAGTGACTCTGAGGTTTCTCTGCCGGTTGAAAGAGACTGAAATAGTGGAGCCTTTGACTCCATCAGTGTTGCAAAATCTGGAGCATCGCCATCCATTTGTTCGCAGAAATGCAATTCTGGCCATCATGTCGATATATAAGCTTCCACAAGGCGAGCAACTCTTCGTGGATGCACCTGAAATGATCGAGAAAGTTCTATCAACAGAACAAGATCCATCTGCCAAGAGAAATGCATTTCTAATGCTCTTTACCTGTGCTGAAGAACGAGCAGTGAATTATCTTCTGAGCAATGTTGACAAGGTTTCAGACTGGAATGAATCACTTCAGATGGTGGTGCTGGAGTTGATTCGTAGTGTGTGTAAGACTAAACCAACAGAAAAGGGGAAATATATTAAGATTATTATTTCTCTGTTAAGTGCCACTTCTTCTGCAGTGATCTATGAATGTGCTGGGACACTTGTTTCTCTCTCATCTGCCCCTACTGCTATTAGGGCTGCTGCCAACACCTACTGCCAACTTCTTCTTTCTCAGAGTGACAACAACGTGAAGCTTATTTTGCTCGATCGGTTGAATGAGCTCAAGTCATTGCACAGAGATATCATGGTTGAGTTGATAATAGATGTGCTCAGAGCACTCTCAAGCCCTAACCTTGATATTCGCAGGAAGACACTTGACATTTCCCTTGACTTGATTACTCATCATAATATTAATGAGGTCGTTCAAATGTTGAAGAAAGAAGTTGTGAAGACACAGAGTGGAGAGCTTGAGAAAAATGGAGAGTACAGACAAATGCTTATTCAAGCAATCCATGCGTGTGCTGTTAAGTTCCCGGAAGTTGCAAGCACAGTGGTCCATCTTCTAATGGATTTCTTAGGAGATAGCAATGTGGCCTCAGCTCTTGATGTGGTTATTTTTGTTAGAGAGATAATAGAAACAAATCCCAAATTAAGAGTTTCAATCATAACCAGGTTGTTGGACACATTCTATCAGATCCGTGCAGGAAAGGTGTGCCCTTGTGCACTTTGGATTATTGGGGAGTATTGCCTATCACTTTCGGAAGTTGAGAGTGGCATTTCAACCATTAAACAATGCCTTGGCGAATTACCATTTTACTCTGTTTCTGAGGAGTCTGAGCCAACTGAGACATCAAAGAAGATTCAGCCTACCTCTTCTGCCATGGTATCCTCTAGAAAACCAGTGATTCTTGCTGACGGAACTTATGCTACCCAAAGCGCAGCCTCTGAAACCACATTCTCCTCACCTACGGTTGTTCAAGGATCATTGACTTCTGGAAATTTGAGAGCTCTGCTTCTAACTGGTGATTTTTTCCTAGGAGCAGTGGTCGCTTGCACATTGACTAAACTTGTTCTTAGGTTGGAAGAGGTTCAGTCATCTAAAACTGAAGTGAACAAGACAGTCACACAGGCTTTGCTGATCATGGTTTCTATGTTGCAACTTGGGCAATCTCCTGTTTCTCCACATCCTATTGATAATGATTCATATGAGAGGATTGTGTTGTGCATAAAATTGCTTTGCCATAGGAATGATGAGATGAAAAAGATATGGTTGGAATCCTGCCGCCAGAGTTTTGTCAAGATGATTTCTGAAAAACAGCTTAGAGAGATGGAGGAACTTAAGGCAAAGACCCAAACAACTCATGCTCAACCTGATGATCTCATTAACTTCTTCCATCTAAAGAGCCGGAAGGTGATATTACTTTCTAAACTATCCCTTGCTTCAATCTTTTTTTTTTTTCCTTATTAGCAATCTGTTCAGTTCTTATACATCAGTGTCTACATTCTTTTACAATTCGTGCTCGTTTTTTTTTTCTCTTTTTCAAAGAGGGACAATTGAAGTTGATAGTGGCTGGTTATGATTACTGATGATAAGTTTCTTTCAGGGAATGAGTCAACTTGAGTTGGAAGACCAGGTACAAGATGACCTAAAGCGTGCAACTGGAGAATTCACCAAGGATGAGAACGATGCTAACAAACTCAACCGCATTCTTCAACTCACAGGATTCAGTGATCCAGTCTATGCTGAAGCATATGTAACAGTACACCATTATGACATTGCACTCGAAGTCACCGTTATCAACCGTACAAAGGAAACCCTTCAGAATCTGTGCTTGGAGTTAGCAACCATGGGTGATCTTAAACTAGTTGAGCGTCCTCAGAACTATAGTTTGGCACCTGAAACAAGCATGCAGATCAAAGCAAACATTAAGGTCTCGTCCACAGAGACTGGAGTCATATTCGGGAACATCGTCTATGAGACATCAAATGTAATGGAGCGAAACGTCGTGGTTCTTAATGACATACACATTGATATCATGGACTATATCTCCCCTGCTGTTTGCTCAGAGGTTGCTTTCAGAACCATGTGGGCAGAGTTTGAATGGGAAAACAAGGTATTTCACACAAAAAAAAACTCTTTACACTTTTTTTTCGAGTTTGTTATAACCATTTACTATTGCATTCTTCATGCCAGGTTGCTGTGAACACCACGATTCAAAACGAAAGAGAATTCCTCAACCACATTATCAAATCCACAAACATGAAGTGTCTCACTGCCCCGTAAGTTCAGATTCTTATTTCTTATTAGAAACTGAAAACTGTTTGTACTAATCAATACTTCTCTATTTTGCAGATCCGCACTAGAAGGCGAATGTGGATTCCTTGCAGCAAACTTATATGCAAAAAGTGTGTTTGGTGAGGATGCTCTTGTGAATGTGAGTATCGAAAAGCAAACCGATGGAGCACTGAGTGGGTACATAAGGATAAGAAGCAAGACACAAGGGATTGCTCTAAGTCTTGGGGACAAAATCACCCTCAAACAAAAGGGTAGTAGTAACTGAGGTTAGCTAATATTATTATTACATCTTCACAAAACTTTTTCTCTATTCCAATTCAATCCATTGAATCCTCACATTCCTTTACCGGGATAAATTCCGGTACCATATTGATGGATTCTCATAGGCTTGGAACGGTGGCTCGCAAGGTAACAGGTTTAGGCAACGACGTATGTTTCACTCTTGAGCAATTTTTTGTTGGTTGAATATGTTTACTATAAATGGAGGGAGAGGCGTTTCAAAGCATATGTAAAGATTAATTTGTTGTCACTCCTTAACCGGTATATTTTTCCGGTATGGTACTGATAGATTCTTCGTCATACGGCTATGTGTGTGTTTTTTTACAGTATTTGACGATTTTGTTTCATTTGTAATGCTTTTTTCCCCTATAATGTCGTTTGTTGGGGAGATTAAACCGTGATTATCTTTAAATGCTTTATCCATAGTAGAGTTGCATGGTTTTTATTCCATTTTGGAATCTCGTCATTTCAAGTTGATCTCTAGCTGCTGCCTTTTTTTTTTCATCGATCTCTCTAGTAGCTGCTTTTTTACGGCTTTTTGTTGTTCTTTCATTTCGTTTAGTCAGAAGTCCTTTTTTTTTATTTCATGTACATTTTGAGTTTTTTTTTTATTATGTAGAAAACTATAAAACAAGTAATTAAGTAAAAGAATATTTGCAACTTCAATGTTTTTATTGCTTATCAATTTTATTTGCCAGAATGATAACCTCTAGTACCGTACTAATTTTTTTTAGCGACATGTTATCCTACGTCTAAACTATATATATTTAAGACGTTCTCAATACTTATCCGCTTAATGCTATTTAATTCTTTTTGTGTTTATCCACTATTTAAAATAGCAAAGCAGTACCACTTTTGGTCGCGAAAAAAAGAAGGGGAAGAAAGATGGAGGACCAGTGTTGTTAGAGCGAGAATAATTGTTTTATCATATCGGTTTATAATTTTATAAATAAACAAATTACGCCTCGTTATTTATCATTTTCTAATTAAGCAATCCTTACCGGTTATGGATTCGAGAATAATGTTGCAAATGATAAGAATGATTTGTTCATTATTAACAATTAATGCCAGCTTTATCAAAAGAAAAACCAATTAATGCCAGAACTGATAATATAATATGCCGAAAATCCTTAATTTTACCTTAAAAGAAAATCCTGAATATTCGAGCCTAGAGGGTATCAGAATAAGTAGTTGGAACAACATGACTCATGCAACGTCTTTCATCATAATATATAAAAAAATGAAATCTTATCCTTTGTTCACATTTAACCTAACCTGACCTAACATAACACTCACCAAAGGTTACAGACAAGAAGTATGATCAAAATGTTTGATTAGTTGAGAATTGTCAAATCAAATCTACAAATAGTCAAATTCTTTATTACAATTAAAAATGACAAATCTTTAATTAGTTTCCTTAATCTTTCTGTCAAATCTTCTTCTAACACTTATTGTCCACGGAACTTCCTGAAACAGAAAGAGAACACGAGGAAGAAAAACAAATGGATTATCGATCATCATCTTGAAAACTAGTTAAGCATAAACAGCTCTGAGTCTGAACAATAAAGTCTCTATTATTCGTCATTTTCATCCTCTTCTCCTGCACCTTGCTAGTTTGGTCATCACTACTGTCATCATCATCATCATTGTATTTGTGATCCTCTTCGTAAGATTCTTGCAATGCAAGTAAAGGCATGGACTTAGGGTTGATCTTGGAGTAGATGCTGAAAGAGGACAATGATGATCTTCTCCTCAACTTATTAGCAATAAGCAATCTTCTCCTCTTGTTCAACGGACTCTCCACTTTCTCCAGATCCTTGGCGTTGCTCGCTTCCATTAAATTCCCAAACGATTTCGATTTCCCTATGTAGTGATTTGATAATCCTCTCCTGTACAAAAATCAAACCTTGACCATCATAAATCCACACTAATCCAACTCTCAACATGTATTAACATTCAAATTAAGAAAGCTTAAGCTAAGCAAAAAAACAATATCATCCAATGATTTACTTTTTTCAGGTACCTAAAAGATATAATAATTCTCCTTTTACTTTATCTTTTGGGGCTTTAAATCGAATATATTCAGGCGTAAATAAAGAATAATTTGTTTTTTTTTTTTTGGAAGTTAAAAGATGATAAAAGAAACGTACTTAATCGGAAGAGAATCTTCCATAGAGGAACTGAACGAACCAAGCCATCTTCCTTGTGATGACGAAACGGCGTCGTCGTCTTCTTCTTCGTCGTTCTCGCTGCTTTCTCTAACCAACGACGAACTCTCCGATAACTCCTCGTGCGGAGATCTAACACATCTCCTTAACCCGATCCGGCTTCCACCGCTGCTAGACATATCCCCCGGTACACCTTTATCCTGCGCCGTAACGCCGGTCCGATCTTTAACCGTACCAATTTCAAACGTAGAACCAACCAAAACCTCCATTGTTCCCGGTTTTAGCTATCTCTGTTCTCCTAGCCTTCACCTGTTCGACCTCGATTCCACCTGTTTATCTACCAATCAGGCTCAGCTATCATCAATCAGCGATGCGCGTAGGTTAAGAGCTCCAATAGGCGCAGGTTAAGAGCTCCAATAGAAAGAGAGAGAGAAAAGCAGAGACGGAGACTCCACCGATCGGAGAAGATGTAATAAAAGGATTTAAAAAAAAATCGTAAATACGAATACGTATATTTATACGTATTAACTGACAGTAGTTGAGTCTCTCTGTGTATACGGCACATGTTCTAAAAATAGTAATAGAGGCAAGGACGCTAACGGCGACTTTGACGGTCGATACGTTTATGATGACGTGACGATAATTGATTGGTCGTGTGTCGGATCTTACCCTGACGTTTCGGGGTTACTGTCTCCGTTAAATCCGTTGCTGTTTATTATCTACCGATAGACTTCGGTGGATGTTGTAACACCTAAAAAAAACTCAACCTTATCCAAAACTCATTACTGAATTTTTGTTTTTTTTATTAAAAAGGAAAAGTAATGGATGATGATGGTCTATCAGTGAAACCAGATAAGATTTAACTCATTGACAATGTTCTTTATTTCTTATTACTGATGAATATCTACATGGATTTAACATAAAAGCGAGTTAATTAGTTATTCAATTTTGTTATTTATTTATTTTTTTGATAATTTTTTTCTTTGTTATTTATTTAACAATAACATATTGTTTTTTATGTACCCAATCATATATATGACGTTTTTCTAAAATTAAACTTTATCAAAATGATAATAATAATAATAATAATAATAAACTGTATCCTTAAAATCTTTATAAAATATATGCAATAAATGACCATATATTAGCCATTTATTTACAAAATAATGGATGTCAAAACCGTACATAAATGGTTTTAATTGTGTATGTTTTAAAATTAATGCTTTTTAAAAAAGAATTGCATATTATTTTAACATATGAAATCTCTCACTCTCGCTACGAAAGTGGTATTTTTACTTTCAACTACTAAGACAAAACCACTTGATTCTCGAAAACTTGTTTGCGTTTGATTTTACATTTGTTTACATAATAGTATACTTTTCCAAATAAAAAATAACATTTGATACTTGAAAAAAAAAATGTTAACCGTAAACACATATACATTTGGCGTTTGCGTATACATTTTGTAAAATAGTTATTTTTCAAAACGCCAATTTTGTTCATGCAGTGAAACAATGAAAAGCCGCGCCTTACAGATTTTCAAATTTATGAGTATGTGTGTTTGGTGAGGATATATTCTAGCGGGGGGTAGATACAGGCGCTATAGCCATGATTTGGGCGATGACGGAGCTTGCTAGAAACCCTAGAGTGAAGAAGAAGGCACAAGAAGAGATTTGAACCACCCTCGGGCACAAAAGAGATAGAATCACTGAAGAAGACATTGACAAAGTTGTTTACTCGAAGCTCATAATCAAAGAAACATTCAGGTTAATTACATCCAGCACTTCCATTTTTACTCCCAAGAGAAACAATGTCTCACGTCAAGATCCAAGGCTACGATCGATATTCCTCCAAAAACGCAAATCCAACTTAACGTATGGACCACTGGACGTTGGACCGACCCTGAAGATTTCATCCCTGAGCGGTTTACTAATACTTGTGTAGATTTCAGAGGACAAAACTTTGAGCTAATTAATACCTCTTAAGGGATTGCTACGGTGGAATTAGGACTGCTGAATTTGCTTTGCTTCTTCGATTGGAAATTACCGGAAGAAGGAGACGAAATTGATATGGAAGAAGCTGGTCATTTCACCATTGTCAAGAAACTACCTCTTAAACTTGTGCCTCTTCAACGCTATTAATATTGATGAGCCGTCACAAAAAGCTTGATGCATGGTTCCCGCTGGTGTTCTTTTGTGTTTTTTTATTCTTCATGGTGCGAGTCTAAACAGTTAAGACTTTCTACATGTTTTTTTTTTTTAGCTACTTTGTGGTTCAATTAAAACCAAATATTGGAAACGATTGTTGTTTCTCATTTCTTATTAATGAAGTTACTTGAGGGAAAAAAAAAACAATTATTTACAAAAACTAATTGGATATTTCGTTTTTTAAAGACTAATGAAATTGCTGAGTTGTCAAACAGTCTTGACTTGTTTCGTTTTTTCTTTTTCTTATGGCTCTTACAAAAGAAATCTCAGCGGTAATAAAAGAAATCTCTCACTCTCGCTCGACCATTCATGGCTACCATTCTCAGCTCGGCTTCTCGCTCTTACTTCCCTCTTCCAGCTCCAAACTACCCAAAAACCACTCTCAGAATCCCTCTATTTACATCCCTGCCACTCCCATCTTCTTCTTCTTCTTCTTCTTCTTTTTCTTTCTTCCTGGTTAGAAATGAAGCATCTTTGTCTTCATCGTCCACGCCAATCCAAGCTCTTACAGAAGAAGCCGTCAATACTTGGGATTTAGCCTCTTCTTCTTCAAAGCTTGTACTTGTCGTCGGCGGCACTGGTGGTGTAGGTACGAACATCTACTTGTATCTTCAATTTTTGAAATTGGGTTTATGATGAATTTCTCAAATTTATCAATCGGGTCTCCTGAATAAATAATGGTGAAATTATGTGTAGCCTCATTCCTCAAGAACCAACTTTGATTGATGTTTTCTCATTTTGTGGTATCAGGGCAGCTTGTGGTAGCTTCATTGCTCAAGAGGAATATTAGATCAAGGTTATTACTACGTGATCTTGAGAAAGCAACCAAATTATTCGGTAAACAAGATGAAGATTCCTTACAGGTTCGGATTTTATGAACATTAAGGATTTACTCACACTACTTGTGTTGTGTTTTTCAATCTCATATATAATAACAAGTTATAGGTAGTCAAAGGGGATACTAGGAATCCAGAGGATCTTGATCCATCCATCTTTGAGGTTAGTCTTCTTCCATTTGTTCATCATTTCCTAAGTTTGATGTTTGAAATTTGATTAACATTGTTCTTGTATGTAGGGTGTGACACATGTGATTTGTTGCACTGGAACTACAGCTTTTCCTTCTAAGAGGTGGAATGGAGAAAACACACCTGATAAAGTAGGTGAGAACATATTTCATTTCCAATAGTCTTTATGATCTTGTTTTGATATCAATGAAATGGAAAAAAACGAAAAGAAAAAAGGATCTCTTATTCTTCTTCCATTTGTTCATCAAAAGATTGGGAAGGTGTGAAGAATCTCATTTCAGCATTGCCCTCATCGGTGAAGAGAGTTGTTCTGGTTTCATCAGTAGGTGTGACCAAGTCTAATGAGCTTCCCTGGAGGTGAGACTAGAGTATCTCTGCAATAAAGTTGAATAAGCATGTGAAAACTCATAACAAAACCCTTGTGAATTTGCTTCATCTGATTGAATCTATCTGTAGTAGTTATATGTTGAATGTATGTTTTGTGTAATGACAGCATCATGAACCTTTTTGGGGTTCTCAAGTACAAGAAGATGGGGGAAGATTTTCTCCGGGACTCTGGTCTTCCATTCACCATTATCAGGTCACTTTTTTTTCTTTTTCTTTTTTTGGTTCAGTTACCAGATAATACTCCAAAATGCAGGCAACATATGGTTTACTGATTTACTGCATTATGATGCTTCCTTACCAGACCGGGTAGATTGACTGATGGACCATACACATCTTATGATCTGAATACTTTGCTCAAAGCTACAGCTGGTGAACGGCGTGCTGTTGTTATCGGACAAGGTTAATAAATACGCTCTTTGCGAATTTCTTGGATGCTCAGAAATTGAGATTGGCTGCTTTGAATGCTTAAAAGCTAAAGAAAAAAAAAAAAAATTGAAGAAATCTGAGGGTTGCTGCAAACATAACGATTCCTTGTCTGGTTTATAACAGGAGATAAACTTGTTGGAGAGGTAAGCAGACTAGTGGTGGCTGAAGCTTGCATACAGGCACTTGATATTGAATTCACACAAGGCAAAGCTTATGAGATCAATTCAGTAAAGGTATCCGCAAACACTTTCCTTGAAAGTCCGGGCTGGAAATATCGAAATAAAGTGGAGATGGGTGATCAATAAACATGTCTTTTAAGGGTGTCCTGGAGAATCAAAGCTTTTAGTTGATAGCTGAAAATGATTCAAAGATTTGTTGGCTTTTTTTATATGTTTGAG
Organism: Cardamine resedifolia; assembly: GCA_014578085.1. Classification (NCBI taxonomy): domain Eukaryota; kingdom Viridiplantae; phylum Streptophyta; class Magnoliopsida; order Brassicales; family Brassicaceae; genus Cardamine; species Cardamine resedifolia. The sequence goes on along the minus strand of VBRH01000002.1, from coordinate 134,708 downwards.
AAATGTGGTTTCAGGGGTATGGTCCAGGAAGTGATCCGCAGAAATGGCGAGAGTTGTTTAAAGTTGCAGAATCAAAATGATAAAAGAGGACACTGGCGAAATGTGTACAGACTTGTTAGCGAGACAATACATATATATGGTCGAATTGTGTATACGTATACTTTTCTTTTGGTCTTTCCTGTCATCATTACTGTCATAACTTTATCTATAAACAGACGAATGTTCTTACAGTTGATGAACAAATCAACTTCAAAGCAAATGCTAAGAAGTTCAACCCAATTTTAATGCAATCTCAATCTGAAATTCGGATTTGATTTCTGACTTATCCTTCATCGTAAACCAAATCGAGAAACAAGCAATTAGCAATATTATTATCAAAGAGGTTAAAGAAAGAACAGAGACACTGGTTTTTGCTGCAATTTCCTTTATTATCTTAAAAACTCATAAAAGTCACAAATGTAACACAACACTAAGAACAAGAAGATTCAAAGAGACAATTCTTCCTTCGACGTTATAAGATTCTCTCACATTTTATGATCCTGTTCTTCTGGTTAAGACATTAAATAGAATAATCTAAACCCGCTTGGTCCCTAACATGAAATCTTGTGAGATTAATGAACTAAGGGGATTTGACAAATGACTAAAAAGCTATACCTGATTGACAGTATTTATATACGTATACAGAGTACCTCTGCTTCCAGGAGATGGAGATCAGACCAATGTGGACACATCTTAATACAACATTCGAGGTGTGGACAGAACATGGCTTCAATCAGACAACTGCGGAAGTAGTACGCCTAAGGTCAACCTCGTTCTTGAGTTTCTCACTCGGTGGTGTTCCTTTGAAGCTTCCATATCTCATGGGTCTAGGTATGTAAAGAGAACTGAGTAACTTCTCCAAAGCCACCACCGTGTATCTCACATACTTGCTTGAACTCGCATCTTTCTCAACCAATGGCCCATAGTTTTGCATATAGCTTCTGTAAACCGGCACAATAGCCTGAACTATCTGCTGGCAAACTCTTTCCCTCAAATCTTTTTCCGGTACGACCCATGTAGATTGCTTCTTATACATGTCATCAAACACATCATTGAATGCTTTCAGTCTCTTCTTCACAAGATCGCGAGCTGTGGCATGTCCACCCGAGAAAAGTATAAGTCCTTCTCTGCTCAAATGGCTCGGGAGCTTACCCCAACTGTCTCTCAGGAAGAAAGTGACGTAGTACTCTTTGTACTGTTCGTGTTCTTTCAGCCATGAATCTCCTAACTGATCCCCGATTTTTGTACCCTTTAAATTCTTGTATAAATGCCAGTGATTATTCATACCGAAGAAATGAGCAAGCGTTTGATCCGGATAAGCTTTCATCCATACATCCAGATTCTGCTCAATGGCTTTGATTATTCTTAGAACCTCGACCATAAGCTGATTATCTTGGAACCTTTCTGATCTCCAGCTCTTATGGATGAGCAGAACCTGAGTTAGTGTTGACTTGTACTTATCTCCCAAAAGTTTATTGCAGTAATCAGTTACAAAACTGACTAATCTAGGAACACCACCGTCGCTAGGAGGCGGGGTTTGTTTCTGAATCTCCACTTGAACCAGAAGCTCCCAGAAGATCTCTGCTGCACCATTGATTAACCTCTTGATGAGATCCCTCGTGAAGTTTTGGATCTCAATACAAGCTGCTCCACCAAAGAGACGGTTGAAATCTGCTCTCAGTTTGTTCAACGAAGTGAAAATATCCAACAGCTTCAGAAGCTTGATTGGATCTTTCTTGCTATCCGTCACAGTTTTCCCAAACTGAAGGAACGCGAGCATACCGGCCTGAGCAGCAATCTTGGAAAAACAATCCATCCAAACATTCACACCGAGTCTCTCAAAGACATCGTTGCAAAGCTTGAACTCTGCTTCAAACAGATGCTTAACCGCAAACTCTAAATGATTCCCCCACTGAGCTATATACCCTTCTATGCTCTGCACATCGTTGAACTCAGAAACCGAGATATCTAGATAATCTAAGTCAAGTGCTTGAAGACTAGCTCTAACATTCAAGCTCCTCACTTCTACGTATATCGAAATGCACTTGTCGAGTCTGTTATTAGCTCTGAGCCTCCCAAGAATGGCTTGCAGTTTATGAATTACAGTTACAGGCAACTGAGACGGTGCAATGCAAGCCTGATCGCCGAGCGATGATGGAGACGCCATGGGAAGTGGAACACTGTTATCCTTCAACAGCCTCCGAAACTCGTTTTCCAGCTTGTCTAAAGCAGCATCCCTAAGGCCGCCATCAAGACGGGAGTGAGATCTCTCTTTCTCTCCTCCTCCACCCCTGTCGTTTTGAAATTCCCCAAGGCCTCTCAAAGATTTCTTCAAATTCGAAAGATACTTCTCATCAGCAACATTGTGGTCTTCCAAATACTCAACTATATCTTCCAACCACTGGATAGCTAACCCACAGTTGTCCCCTAGAAACTTCAAAGCTTCCTCTAACCGCTTCAATACCGCTAAATAACCCGAAAGATCATTCTTAGGATCTGATAACAAAGACTTCTCAAGTCCATGAACAGCATCAAAAACCTTAAGCACAGCAGCTGCAGGACCAACAGCTCGGTTAATGTGACCACCAACAGCGACAAGAGCTTCTCTATCAGCTCGTATCGGCCTCACGGCAGCTTCAAGCGACGGCAATCTCTCCTCAATCTCATCAAACCTAGGACCAGTTTTTCCCAAAGCTAACCCAATGGCTTTCGATTTCTCAAGACTCGATTTTAAAGACTTTCTTGCAGCAATTAAGCTCTGAATCCCACGATCCACCCCAACAGACTCCGTCATTACTAAATTCAATCAGAATAAAACCCTAGAAAACCCAGAAAATCTCACTCCAAGGATAGTAATTAATCTTCCAAAACTTTATTCCTAATAAAAATGGAGACTTTGGAGATAATCGATTCAGAATCAGATGCAAAACCGTTTCAGCGCATCAATACTTTCCTCTTATGATTTGTCTCCTTTATTATCTATCACCCTTCCCTATTTTTCTCAGCCAACTTTCAATAAATCAAACCAAACCCAAAAACTACTTCACAACAAAAAAAAACTCACAAATAAACAAACCCAGATATAGAAATTTCTATAGCTACCAAACAACTCCTGAAAATTCGAGAAAAGAAGTCACTTTTTAACTGAGACAGCACAAACTAAAGAAATCAAGTAGAGATAAGGTCTTCTACTGTATTGGGTCGCCGGCGGCGGAATCGATCCGGCAGCTGAAAGACAGTTTGGCGGAAGAATCGAAACAGTATTATGAGTTTCTCCAGAGAGAGATACCCAGAAGACAAAAAAAAAAAAA
>VBRH01000002.1:77594-93892 GCA_014578085.1 Cardamine resedifolia | reverse complement strand
AAAAAAAAAAAAAAAGTGTAACGTCATCATTACTAGGAAGAGAAACCTTAAGATGTTCTAAACAAGGAAAAACAGAGGTTTGTTGCCCTCCCTCTCTTTCTCTCTGCTTTGAATATTTTCAAGTAATCTCTGTGAGAACTTTGAAGTGTTGAACAATGGCCGATCCACCACATTTCTCTCTGGGCCATCAGATATTTCTTACCGGAGACAAACCTCTCCTCGTAACTCCTTTCTCGTTTCTTAACTTTTTATGTTAGATTTATTGTCTTTGTCATCTTCAAAAACTTATTATTTGTTTTGTTGCAGACGGTTGATGATGACTTCTTAAAGAATCACAAGAAAGTGTTACTAAGATCCGACGCGTCCGACAGAACTTGGAAAGTGAAATTAAACGGTGACAAGCTCACCGACGGCTGGGAAGAGTTTGCCAGCGACCATAAATTCAGAGACGGTGATGTTTTGGTTTTCAAACACCATGGAGACGAAACCTTTCATGTATCTGTGGCCTCCGGATCCGTTCCCGGTGACATACATCACGCATCGCCTAGCTACGTTGATACTGAGGATACTTGCATCGATGATGACTCTGTTGATGCTGATCATCATCATTTAGGTAAGGTGTTTAAAGAAGTGATATAATGTATATATCTGTTTGATTTTTGGGTTTAGGAGGTGATTATGTAAGTGAAGATTGTTGTGATTCAGGGAACATTTTGGAGAAAAAGAATACAGAAGCAGATTCTTCATCAGGCCACTCTTGTTTCATCAAAACACGTGTCACTCCTTATAGTCTCCTTAATGATCGTTTGGTGACTACTTGGACTCTATTTTAGCTTTTCTTTTGACATTTTAAGAGTACAATACTGTGATTCACCATGGATTATTGTTCATGTATGATTTTTTGCAGGATCTTTCTAGAACTTTTACGGTGTTGTTTGGTGAGCACAAAAAAGCGAGTGAGATAGATTTAGTTAATGAGCAAGGTAGAAAATGGACATTGCGTCTTACGAAAAACAGCTCAAGTGGTGTGTTTTACATCAGACAAGGATGGGAAAATTTTTGCTCCACTAATGAGCTACGTCAAGGAGAAACATGTAAGTTTAAACTTGCCGAAAATGGGGAAAGACCTGCGCTTTGGTTGTGTCCGAAGGAATCTGGCAATAGCCACGAAGAAGAATGTCCTAAAGCAGATGCAGTGAAGAATGGTTCTGTAGGAGGATGCAGCAAAGAGAAGAGCATTTGGGGTGAAGTTTCAAAGGGTAAGGAGAAGAAGACTCCTTCGTCCTTTCTGAGATTAAATTTTACAATCAGCCGTTACAAGACCGGGCAACTAGTAAGTTCAACAACTTGGTTTCATGAACATTTTGTGTAGGTTAGGTATAGTCATGACTTTGAGCATTTTGTGTAGTTACTGACTGATTTATGTTTTAGTCTCTTCCAAAGCGTTTCACGAGTGAGAATGGCATTAAGAAGTCTGGAGAGACAATTCTGCTGAACAAAGATGGAAGAAAGTGGCCATCTTATCTACAGATGGCAGGACGTAGAGGAGGCGGAAATGAATGGTTTTATTTAAGAAGAGGTTGGAGAGAGATGTGCGAAGCCAATGGTGTGAATGTTTATGATTCGTTCATGCTGAAACTCATATGGAACGATGAAACTCCTATGTTTAAGTTCTGCTCTAAGGTGGACCACCAAAACAACTCTGTGTATATAAAGCATTTGCGTTGATGAAGCTAAAAATGTCTCTTGTGTTGCTTTTAGATTGAAAACCAAGAAAACATGGGAAAAGGAAACCGAAGAACTCGTAAGAAGAGAGCTTGTGAGACTGCTCAGCAGCCAAGGGATGTGAAAAAGTGTCGAAGAGAAGATATAGAGGGACGAGTGAATAAGAAAGTAACTCGCAGATTAGAGCATCAAGATGATGAGAAGAGAGGACGCGCTCGGGTTTCAAACAGTTTCGAAAAAGTACAACGCTTGCAACCACAATATTGCTCAGTCTCGGATCAGGTGGCTAATGTGAGACAGGGCATTGTAGATGCTCTGAATACTGTGAGACAGTGTCGGACCGAGCTTGAGACAAGGGAACAAAATCTGGAAGCTTCTTTGCAGGCAGTTGATGCCTTAGGTATGTTACTAAATCAAGATCTATTTGTTTTTTTTCTGGAAACTTATTTCGTTGGACTTAGGTTTTTAATGTTTTGATGATGAAACAGGGGAGAGGATATTGGGAATCAGCAAAATCCTCAACAATAATCTGGTTTAAAGTGAGACTGAAGATGGGAAAAAAAGAAAAAGAAACATTGAGTCTTTGGCAAACACTTTTTTGTATCTTGTGTAGTATTTGAGACTCGCCCAATTTCTTTGTGCTTTCTTTTAAGGGTTTGTGGCTTTCCTTCTACGGTTGTATCAGCAATTCCGGCTACTTTGTTATATCGCTGACAAATTTGAAGACACAAGTAATTAACAAGTAATCGATTAATTTCTAAATTTTACATCTTTGATGACGATTAATTATAACGAGTGATAGAATTTTGAGCAATAACTAGAAAACGATTTCATTCATTATTCGAATACTTGAAAAAATGCCAGTAACTAAGTTTTGCCGGAGGTCTGAATAAGATAATGCTACACTAAAATCTAAGAGGAAGTGGAAACAGTAAAGCAGGAAGGAAAATTTCTCCGGTGAATATACTTGACTCCATCGTTGCAAAGTACCTGGTCCATTCTCTGATATATCTTCATTTCCACTTTAAACTTGACTAATGTTGAAGATTTTGCTGATTCCCATTATCTTTTCCCCTGTGTTTCCAACATCACATTATTATCAAAATAACCTACAACCAAAAGAAAAAAAAGCACTAGCTAGTGTTCGTCGGTAATTCAGATCATACCTAAGTCATCAATTTCCTGCAGCGAAGCCTCTAGATTCTGTTCCTTTATCTCGAGCTCCGACCGAAACCTTCTTACACTGGTTAAAGTGTCCACAATACTCTGTTTCACCTTTTTCACTTGATCAGAGATTGAGCAAGGCTGAAGAGGTTTCTTGTGCAAGTTTCCATGATAATCACTTGATGCCCTAGTGCGGCGAGATGGTCCTCCTTCTGCAGAAACTCGAGCTCTCTTTTGGACCCGATTCTCTGTTTCTTCTTCATCCTGTGATGCTTGAACCGTCGCTCGAGGTCTCCTCTCCAAGGTCTTATAGCCATCATCACATGGTGCTTCCTTTATCTGAACACAATTTGTTTTTAGCACTGAAATTTCATAACAGCAAAAGCCAAAAACTTAAAATGTGATTTCTTTAGTGTTAACCTTGGAGCAGATCTTGAGAATAGGACTTGTTCCTCCTCGAATAGCCTCCAATGTGAAGGAATCACCAACTTTCTTTAGGCCATTGGCTACAAAGAAATCTCTCCAACCTCTAATGTAAAACTGTCCACGTCCCTTGATGCTAACAAGATGCGACTTCCACTCTACGCCATCTTTGTTCACTACAGTTATCTCCCCTGCTTCCACGATCCCGTTCTCTCTTGTGAATGATGCAGGAAGACGCTGTACAAGTTTCATCCCATTTGAGCCAATGCCAACAAAAAAAAAAAAAACCTAAAACAATGGTGTTGGAACTTACAAGTTGACTTGACCTGACCATGTAAGGTTTAAAGTCTAATGACACAGTTCTGTTCTGATTCATTGAAGCATTCTCTGAGCAATCCACAGATTCAATCTCATCACCTTCACTTTCAGAAACATTACGTTTTTGGTTTGCTTTGGAAGGGTTTCCTTGTGGAATGCTAGAGGTGTTGGGGGGACACAACTGTAGCACAGGTTTTGTTCCTCTTTGGAGAAGTTTAAATCTACAGAAAGAGCCGGCTTTGATTCCATTTCTACGGCAGAAAGTTCTCCAGCCTCCGCGCATAAAAGCCTGACCAGTACTTTTGTTGTGTCTAAGAAGCAGAGTCAAAGATTTTCCATGTTCATTCATGAGATCAATATCACAGTGTCTCCTGTCCAGACCATTTGACCTTGCAAATATGCTTGTAAGACACTGAAAAATCTCGACTTAATAATAGTGAAGCAAAACAATGGAATGAATAAAAGAGTCAAGTGAAGTAGTAACCATGCTATCTCGGCGTAGGCTTGAAGTTGTGACGTGTGCAACAAGATAAGATTTGTCTGATGAAGACTCTATTTCTGTTCTTCCGCTTTTCTTCGACGAAATTTTCTTTGAATATAAATCCTCTTCCGATGCCGAATTGTTATCATCATCTCCAACATCGACATTTTCGTCATCATCATCATCATCATCATCATCGTCAAAGATATTGGGTTCATCATCATCATCATCATCATTTGCATCATCATCGTCAGAGGTAGCAGAGATGAACTGTATCTGAGAGAAACTGCGTCCGAAGGGTGTGACGTGGAAGACCATGTCTCCCTCGTGCCTGAAACTCAAAACGTCGTCGTTTCGAACACCATGGTGAACAGAGAAATCTTTCCATCCGCCGGCGAGTCTCCCTCCGTCTAGTTCCACTTCCCAGATCTTGTCCGAAGCGTCTGAAGTCAATTTCATTTTCATAGACTGAATTTTATCCTTTAAGTGATTCGAGATAAACGAATCAGGAATCATCTGCATGCAAGAACAACAATGAACAAAGACAAAATTAATTGATACTACATTGTAACAGAGCCACAAGACAGAGAGGGTGAAGTAGAGATAGCGAAAGAGATGGTACAGGATTGGAGTTTTGTCCAGACAGATCTATGACGAAGAGAGATCTGTATGCTGGGGAGGAAATGACAGGATCCGCCATTGTTGAACAACTCAATGACTCTTGTCTGAAATCTGCTTGTTAGAATGATTGTAGGGTTTTACCATTCATGGAGAATCGAAACTCCGCTATCATCGTTAATAACTCATGATTTTATGCAATTAATTAATTAATTAATGACAAAGATATTTGTAGACAAATACGTGCCTGCTATTGGAGAAACCATTGAACGGCACTGTTTTTTAGTCTTCTTTGATGGTTTGATTTGATTGGTGCTTCAGTTCTAGTTCTAGGACTGCAAGTAGGTCTGAAAAAACGTCAATGCAACCGTTTACAGCTGCGTTCAAACTTCTTTTTATTACAATCCATATCCTTTGTAATAACAATAATTTCGGTTTCAAAATTTGATTTATTAACTAAATGAATCAACCGAAAAAGTATTAAACGTTCTTGGTAAATAACTAAATGTGAACGATATGTTGGAAAAAAAGAATTTTCTTCTTCTTATTTACTATATAGAAATATTTATTTTTTATTACATTACAACTTTAAATCGACTCAAATCCATAGAAGCATAGAGTTCCCTAGAAACAGTTAACCATAGTGGTAAAACTATTCTCTTTCAAAAAATTGATCCCAATTAATAGAAGACTTAACTAGCCTCGGTAATATAAGTCTCTGTTTTATGCTCAAATTATACGTTAAGTTTAGTCTTTGAAGAGTTAAATTAGTCAAGTTTGATTCATGTTTATCCAAAGGTTTGGTTTTGTATTGAAATATAAATTACATCTCAGAAGAAGAAGTAGACAAAAGAGTTAAACCCCACAATTTTCACATTACTGGATTAGGTAAAATACTAAAATGTAAAAAGTACAAGAGGAAAACAAATATTCTTCGCAAGTCGCAACGCAACTCAAAAGCTCAAAACTCTTGCTGTGAATCTCCAAGAACGACCTTAGATTTTTTTGAAGGGATCGGCAATGGAGAATCCAACACTGTTTTCTCCGAAAACCCCACACTTCTTCCAGCCCCTTCTTCCTGGTTTCCAGAGCCACCTCGTACGCAATCTCTCTATCTTTGTCTCTCTCTCAACATATATACTCATGACACAGTTCTGTTTTTCTGTTGCAGAAAATTCCTATCAAGTTCTTCTCTGAGCACATCGAAGGAAAACACGAAGGCAAGACTGTAAATTTGACATCAGATTCGTCGGAGAGAACATGGGAAGTGACGATGGAAGGCCATAGACTCACAGACGGTTGGAAAGAGTTAGTGGAGGCTCATGATCTTCGAATCGGGGATATCGTCATCTTCAGATACGAAGGAGACGTGTTGTTCCATGTCACTGCTTTAGGACCTAGTTGCTGTGAGATCCAATACGCAACGTCTCGTAGCCATGAAGAAGACGAAGAGAGTGATGAAATTGGTAAATAGTAGAATCATCATTCAATGAGCATTTACATGTTTTTTAGACTTTCTATTTCTTGAAACGTTTTATTTGCTGATTCCGAAAGATCCTTAAGGTCTGAGAAGGAAGCTGAGAAGAATCTGATAACAAAATCTAATCAGTCTTCATCTGATCTCAATTGTTTTAGCCAATCTGTGACGGCTTCGAACCTATCAAGAGATTCAGTGGTTAGTGAGTTTAGTTACTTTAACCGGTTTCTTCGTTGTTCCTATGATTCATTTATGTGTTAAAAGTATGTGTGAGTCAGTGAGTCTATATGATTCTCAATTTCAATGACTGATGCAGAGAGTGCCCATGGATTTCGCAAGGCGAAATGGTTTGAACAAAGGAAGGCAAGAGATAGTTTTGATGAACGAAGAAGGAAAGTCATGGGCTTCAGAACTAAAGACTTACTCTTGTCGGGTTTTCATAGTTCGAGGTTGGACAAGTTTTTGCACTGAAAATAAAATAGAAGTTGGAGATTCTTGCACATTTAGACTGCTCCCAAACACGGAAACGCCTGCGTTTCGACTCTGCGGCCGCACAGAGACTAAGGAAAAGAAGAAGATTCCTTCAATGGAAGATTTCCGGCTCTGCAACCGCAAAGGTGCAACGGAAGAAGAAGAAGATTCAGTAAGAGAAAGATAATGTTGTTGACAACACTGGAAAAAAACGGTTTTTGAAGTTAACTCCTTCACCTAACAGCCTTGAGCTTGGTAAACAGGTGAGTTTTCACAACCTCTATCTCGGGTTTCTCTCAAGTCTCAACGCATTTTTTTGTAATTTTGAATATTTTGCAGCATCTATCGGTAAGTTTCACGAGAGTGAACATGCTGAACAAGCCGGAAAAGATAATACTGGTGGACAAAGACAAAGTCGAGTGGCCGATGAAGCTTAAGGCTGATCAAAGAAGTAGAGTGATGTATATTTATAGTGGTAAGGGTTGGAAAAGTTTCTGTGCTGCGAATGAAGTAGGCGCAGGGGAGTCTTTAACTTTGGAGTTGATCCGAGGAGGGACAATTCCCTTGCTCAAGTTCTGCTCCAAGGTCAAATAGCTTGCAATCCTCGATTTTTGCTTTTTTTAAAGTTGAAGTTACTAAACAACTACTTGTATTCAGATGGAGCAACCACCATTTGAAGCAGAGGCTCAGGCACACAAGAGAGCTCGAGTTCAAAAATCAAAGCATGACGTGAGACAGAAGATAGCTGAAGAAGGAGGACCATCTAACAAGTCCACCAGTGATCTAGGAAAGTTGCAGCACACGCAGTTTTGCTCTATCTCAGATCATGTGGCTAAGGTGAAAGAGAGCTTTGTAGATACTTTAACTTATATCAGACGGTTTCAGGCAGAGCTCGACACAATGGAACGGAAACTAGAAGATTCATTGCAAGAAATCAACCACTTATGTATGATCTGAAGCCTAATCTACTTTTTTTGGTTCTTTCTACTCAGATTTCTAACAGTTCAATGTTCAGAGGAAAAGATATTGGGAATTAAAAACTTCATCTAGTAATAATTAAGTTTATTAATCTGTTTTGAGTCTTAGATTATGGTATGGAGTAGTAGTTAGAAGTTTTATTAGTCAAACAAATACCCAATCAGTAATTATTCATTATTGATAGCAAAACCGAATCTTTTTGAACAAAAGAGAATTAGATAAGTAAAAAAAAGAGAGGTAGATGGAGCTGTCATAAATAGGAAGAGAGTAGCTTGACCATAATAAATTAGAAGAAGGTAGAAGGAAAGAAGTATGAAAGCAACACTTTCCCATAAACTTAAAGACTATTGTGTAATTTTGTGTTCTTTTCTTGGAAGGTCCATTTACATATCTTTTGAACAATGGCGGATCCAGTTCTTCAATCCCCGACAAACCCACATTTCTTCCAGCCTCTTCTTCCCGGCTTCGACTCCCACCTCGTATTCTGTCTCTGTCCTCTTCTACGAGAGTGTATAGATAGGTTATTGAAAGAGATGATTTCGTTTTAAAACTCTTTTGCATGTTGTTGCAGAACATTCCGGTGAAGTTCTTCTCGGTACACATACAAGGAAGAAACCAAGGAAACACGGTGGAGCTAAGATCCGACGCGTCCGAGAAAAGTTGGCAAGTTGAGATGGAAAGTCGGAGATTCACCGTCGGCTGGAAAGAGTTCGCCAGCGCACATGATTTCCGAATCGGAGATATTATCACTTTCAAATACCAAGGAGATTTGGTGTTCCACGTTACAGGTTTTGGACCCAGTTTCTGTGAAATTCAACATGTACACCCTAGTGATCAGGAAAACATCAGTGAGTTGTGTTCTGTTCTTATCTTCCCATGGAATTCGCATTTTGGTTTTGAAGATTACAACTTTTTTTCTCGTTGTGATTCAGGAAACTTGTCAATGGAGCAGAGTCTAAAATCAGAACAAGAGTCTTTACTAGACAAAGGTAATAAATATAACATAGGTAAGTCAATGTATATATGAGTCTTGATTTGTTGGTGTTTTAAGAAGATCTACAAGGTCTAACTTATGCAATTTTTACGAAACAGGAAAGCTTTCAAGAAAGAAACATGTGAAGAAGAGGATTTCTGAAGCAGAAGCAAAGTCCTTTTCATCAGACCAGTCTTGTTTCGTTGCACATGTAACAAATTCGAACCTACGAGAGGATGCACTGGTTGGTACAATTCAGATCTACCGTTGATTTCTTTTGAGAGCCATGAAAGTTCTTACACATGTTCTTAAGTTGAATTTCACAGTTTTTTTCAAAGAAGTTTTCTATGTCCGATGTTCTGAAGAAAGGAAGTAACAAGATTATTGTGAAGGATGAAGGAGTAAGGACATGGACACTTATTCTGAAGTTTAGGGATTCATCTAGAACGTTTTACATGAGGTCTGGCTGGAGAAGTTTCTGCCGTGAGAATGGGTTTAAACCTGGAGATTCCATCAAATTTAAACTAGAGAGCAACAACACGAAAACGCCTCTTCTTTGCTTCTCAACTGCAAAATCAAAGAGTGTTTCCACAAAAGGTAGCAGGAAAGGGAAGAGAAAAATAACTCGTGAGAGTAGTGAAAGAGCATCATCATCATCATCATCATCTTCATCAAGTATAAATCAATTTGTGACACTAACTGTCACACCATCGAGTATCAAAAACTGTATGCTTGTAAGTTACAACAAATCTCGTGGAGGAGTTTTTGTTCGTTGGTTTTGGTTATTGACTCATTGGGAATTGGACAGCGTGTATATGCTTATTGTTTGCTTTTTGTGCAGTATCTTCCAGTGAGCTTCATTAGGGCTAACAAGATGGAAAAGGCTGGAGGAAAGAAGATAACTCTGTTGGACAAGCATGGAGTAAAGTGGCCAGTGAATCTACTGAAGGGAAATAGAAGGATGCATTTGGGTAGTGGTTTCAAAGAATTCATCAATGCTATTGGCATAGAGGCATACTACTCTATTGTGTTGGAGTTGGTTTGGGAAGAGACAACTCCTATTCTCAAGTTCATTTCCAAGATCAAGACTTTACACTAATTGGAACCCAAGTTATTAGTAAATATGGCCTGTTGTAGTGAACTCATAAGTCATAATAACCTATGGAGTATGAATCCATTGTCTAGTTAGGTAAGAGTCCAATGTTGTCTTTTTAGGTCAACAACATATCTGATCTACTTTAAGGGTCTTCAAAATAAGCAAGGACAATATATAAGCTCTGTATATAATCAGCCATTAGTACCATAAAGTCAATCCTGTTATATTTATCTGCAATACTATAGTTTGTTAGAACTACATGAAAGCTTTTTTGCAGAAAAATATATCAAAGAAGGTGATTGATGATGATTCTTGTCCGCATTGAGGGTCTTTAATACTTGCATGGCTAGTGGCTACTGCTTCTAGTGTCAATAGCTCCTCCTACCATAGAACTCTCAATTAACTCTTTAAATATGTACCCTTAGGCGTGTACCAGTTGATTTCTGACATTTCTTGATATTAAAGTTGCAAATAAAAGAAACAGAGCATAAATTTTACAAAAATAAAAGTAGAAAATTAGTAAACAGATTGGTTTATCGTTGAGTTCGGACCGATGGGCTGAAGAGAAGCACACTCCTACTGAAAAGTAGGTGGAGCTCTCATAAATAAAAAGAGCTATGAAAGACAATAGCTTGACCATAAATTTAAGAAAGTAGAGGATTACCAAAAGCTACACATTTTCATAAACTTGAGACTTCAAAGGTCCTTTTTCTTTTGCTTTGTGGGAGAAAGCTCTATATTCTTTCTAACTTCATGTTGACATTCTAACGTCTCTTTATACTTTGAGGTTAGTTCACTCTCATCTCTCTAGTTCTCTGTTTTTTTTTTTTTTGGGTCGTCACTCTAGTTCTCTGTTTCTTTCACTTAAGTGAAAACATCGTCTTCAGAATCAGAGTAACTTAGAGAGATATCTTTAATTGTCTACATTTGTTTAAATCAGATTTTTTTGATAACATCTCACATCTCCACACACACATAGATTGATAGATATAGTGGTTTTCTCCACCCACTTGCTACACTAGACTCACTTAGACCATGACTCCTAGATCCTAGGCTCTCTTACACACGTTCACTACAACAACTCATAACAACTACTCTCAGCTAGACAGACATTAACTAACAACACACAACTTTGTTTGGGCCTAACTAAACAATTAGCCTTGTTACTTATATTCCTAAAATATAGATATTTTAGAAAAATCCCTCCGTTCCTAAAATATAGATATTTTTTTAAAAAAATTTGTTTCACATTGATATGTTTTGTATTTCAATACAAAAATTGTGTAACATTTCATAATTTGCCTCTATTAAATGCAATTAAAGTAAAAAAAATAATTAATATATAATTAAAAAATAAGAATATTTTAGGTTATGCAAATTTTTTTTATTAATGTGTGCATAACTTTAAAAAAAAATATATCTTTGAGTAATATTAGATAACTACACGCCCAACTTCTTCCTCTTTGTTGACTGTTCTCTTTGTCGTTGACCCTTGCTTCTCCTCTGTAAGTCACGACACTTTCTTCTTCTTCTTCTTCTTCTTCTTTGCTTTGCTTCTTCATCTTCTTCTCACTTGAAGCTTATTCTTCTTGCAGGATTTACTCTAGGATTCATAATTCCAACACTTCAACAATGGCCGATCCAGTTCTTCAGTCTCCAGCAAAACCACATTTCTTTCAGCCTCTTTTCACCGGCTTTCACTCCCATCTCGTACGTAGTCCCCTTCTTCCTCTCTCTCTCTCTCTGTATAACGTCTTGTTCTTGTTATTTCATTTGGTGTGTCTCTTTCTTGCAGAACATTCCGATTAAGTTCTTCTCGGCATACATAGAAGGAAGAAACCAAGGAAACACTGTACAGCTAAGATCTGACTCGTCTGAGAAAACTTGGAAAGTTACAATGGAAGGTCGGAGACTCACTGACGTTTGGAAAGAATTCGCAGCTGCACATGATTTCCGAACCAATGATATAATCATATTCAGACACGAAGGTGATTTGGTGTTCCACGTCACCGGTTTTGGAACCAGTTTCTGTGAGAATCAATACGTACAGAACAACACCAGTAAGTTGTCTTCCCATGAAAATAACATTTAAGATATTTTTTGAAGATCAGAATGTTTGTTTACTCGTTGTTATTCAGGAAACTTGACGACAGAGCAGAATACAAAAACAGAGCCAGACATTTCATCAGACAAATCTTGTTTTGTAGCACATATCACAGAATCGAACCTAATTGAGGATAGACGGGTTTAGTACTTCAGATCTAACTCATGATTCCAATTTTTGAGCCATGAAAGTTGTTACTCATGTTACTTGAGTTTTTTCAGCTTCTTCCACGGAAGTTTATTAGGTCCGATGGTCTGAAGGAAGGAGGAAGCGACAAGATTATTTTAAAGAATGAAGGAGGACGAACATGGGAGCTTAATCTGAATTTTAAGGAATCCTGTAGCTCATTTACCATGAGCGTCGGATGGAGAAGTTTCTGCCATGACAATGGCCTTAAAGCTGGAGATTCCATCACGTTTAAGCTAGAGTGTAGCAACGGGAGAACACCTCTTCTCCGTTTCTCCACCGCAGACTCAAAGCGTCTTTCCAAAACCAGAGGTTCATCATCATCATCATCATCATCATCATCTTCATCTTCATCTTCACCAAGTGTAAGCCGATTTGTGAAACTAAAATCCACACCAGCCAGTCTCAAATATAGTAGACTTGTAAGTTAAAGCAACTCTCTTGGTTTTAGTTTTTGGTTTTTTGAGGCATTGTGAAGTGCACAGAGTTAGCTTATCGTCTTCTCTTTTTTGGTACAGCATCTTCCGCAGAGCTTCACTAAGGGTAACAAGATGGAAAATGCAAGAGGGAAGAAGATAACTCTGCTGGACCAAGACAGAGTAGAGTGGCCAGTGAAACTGGTTTTACAGAAGGGAAATAGAAGGATGCATTTGAGTAGTGGTATCAAAGGTTTCTTCAAAGCTATTAGCATTAAGCCATACGAATCTTTTCTGTTGGAGTTGGTTTGGGAAGACATAACAACTCTTCCTACGCTTAAGTTCTGCTCCAAGACAAAGGCTTGACTCTAATTTGCATCCAAGTTGTTCACAGTAATGATCTGTTTAGTAAACTCATAACCTATGTGGTACGAATATAATGTCTTGTTATGAACTATTTTGGTAAGAGTCGATGTGTCTATTTAAGTAAACAAAATGATTTTTATACGCAAGAGCCTTGATGATTCTGTCATATGAATGGTAAGCAATTTGGCAATTCACCAGTAAAAACATTTAAATTGTATATATAATAAGATCACCCTTTGGTACCATAAGTCACTGTATAATATTATCTGCATTACTTATTGTAAACTAGAAGCTCTGTTGGTTTTCAAAAGTTGCAACATTCCGCATCATCAGGCGTCGATCATCTCGGTGTCCATATCTCTCACGGGAGGTTTAGATTTTGTACAGACTGATGGAGTAAATGTTGTAGAGTCTGAACAAGAATCGACAGCCTAATGTTTTACTTCTGGATCTCTGTTCCCATTTGCTGCATCTTCTTGATGATCTGTTGCAGAGTCATCAATTGAAGGGTTTGACTCGGAATCCAATGTATCAACAACCCTTTCGACCTCACTACAACATTCAGAGGTCACTACAGATGGTGATAATGATGGTGATGACGATATAGATGACGATGATTCTTGTTCGCATTCAGGGTCTTCAATGGTTGCAAAGCTGCTACTTCTACTGTCAATAGTTCCCGCCATTGAACTCTCGACTAACTCTTTTTGGCAAAACAATGTGTCTGATTTCTTCTCGTCTTGAACTTCTGACGTAAGACACAATGATGACGACCGAGCATGAATCCTGCATGACATCAGAAAAACATAACTGTTTACTCAACTCTTAATGGTCAAAGAAACAGCCTCAATCTTGTGGTTATAGATTAAATTTACATGGAGAGCTCAACAACAAAAAGAGAGGAGGAGAAAAGCTTACCTGCTGTAGAGGAGCATATAAGCTCTTTGAGAAAGGACATCTTCTAATTCAACACTTTCTATCTGTGAGTATATCCAATTAGGATTAAAAGATCCTTCAAAAGTAACAGATTCATCATAATTTCAAGCTGGTATATAAACAAGAAGAGCGAAATATAAAGGATTGTTACCTCGGAATCATCTATCCTATACCAGTTTCCGTAAAAATCCTTAGTGTAGCATATGTAATGGCCGAAGAACGATGCATTCAGCATATCTACATGGACAATCACTGCATAGAGTTTATATACATCTGATCCTTCTCCACCTTCACTCATGTAAGGGTTAAGATCCAATGTCTCAGGAAAACTTATTCTTTTGTTTAGCTTTCCGTATCTTCCTCGCTGTATATTAGACAGATGTATTCTAGACAACTCATCTCAAAAAAATTAGCAAAAGGGAGGGGAATGCAACAAATACCTGAAATCTTTTTAAGGCAATCGTAAGAATATTCGGAGCGCACCGAATAGTAAGATGCTTACATGCCTTAACATAGTCACTACACCTATCACATTTGTACATGTTATCTCCTTGAAGCCACTCTTTGGCTGTAAACTGATCAAGACATTCCTCTAAAGACACCGCATCCCCATGAATCTCAACAGTTAGATCCATCATATTTTCATATTGGTCAGAAACATGGTTGCAAACAGTACACTGGACCTGGAAAGTTGAAAATGCAGCAAATCAGAGAGAGGAACATTAGAATTTAACGTAAGTTCATCACAAAATAAAAAATCAAGATCTTTATTATGAACTTACTATTCAAGAAGAAACTAGTAAAGAACATCCACTACACAAAGACGGAGGTATAACAGAGAATTTCCTAAGATCTTAGTCATTCTAGACCATGGAAATTCATCTATTGTTCGTTTGCCTGAATAAGCTACATGACTGTATTATGACAACAAATGCAGATCAACATCTGATATTGAAATCAGGAAATACCACCTGTGATTGGAGGAGACCACCAAATATATACTGAATAAGTGTTGTTTCTTGCGAACGAGGCGGCACCATCTTTTCTCCACCAAATTCGTCGAGGCAAACAGACTGCATTGTATCAATAGCATACCTGAAGAATATGAATTTTAAATCCATCAGTTGGGATATTCACAAACTACACCACTAGGAATTAGCTCTTTTTCATGAGGGATAGATACTGACCTCATGAACTCATGAGCATCCTCTTGTCTCCCATACCCAAGAGTTCCACCAATATTTGTTAACCGTGAAATAATGTTTATTGGCGAAAAAGGGAACCGACTTTGGCTTGCTCTCTCAACATGGGTTTCAAATTCACAGAAGAAGCACCAATCATTGCGCATACCTGTCAAACAAAGCTAAAGCGCATAAACAAAAACGAAATGAAAGAGTTTGAAGCATTAATGCAAAAAAGAATAAGAACTTTACATTCTCTCTTGTGGCCTTTCTCCAGCAGATATGCAACAAGAGGACGTGTCCAAGAAAGGCATTGCAGAATCACATTGGCGAAACAACTGAAAGAAGATTAAAGAAAAAGATATAGAAAAAAAAAACTCTTTGATGATTTAAACTAGAAACCAGATAAACACAGACCTGTTTCCACAATTCATGAGTCCACAGGGAGCCAATTCAGGATTGTCCCAGTTAAAATATCTAACAAACTCTTCATATGGGAAAAGAACCTGCAGGAGATGCAAAACAAAAGTACAAGTAAGAATTTCACAATCACTCTATCAAGAGATTGTCAACAGAAGATGAGAAAAAAGAAGAAGACACATTACTTCTCTTGACTTGAGGCTACTTTTGTTTAGTCCCCGATCAGAAACCAATGAAATCTTAGAAGCAGATCTATTCCCAAACGGAGAATCTCTGAACCTCAGGCCATTCTTTGCAGATGGTGTTAAGGAAGTCATCCCAAAATCCTCGCACTTTCTTTGATGACCTGAATCCCAATCTGACTTTTGGCACTCTGCTGAGCTGATAGCAAAAGACAATGGAGACAAAGAAACTCAATTAAAAAAAATATTCACTTAAAACACACAAAACTGATCCAAACTATCTAAACTCAGATAAGTTAAATTCACATAAGTATCTAAGCAACAACTTCTTCCGTTGAAAAGCTCAAGACTTGATAAGGATTATATTTCGTAAGCTCAGCTTTCAGTTACACTAAACTCTGAGAATTCCCAATAAAGAGAATTGAGGACATACCAGTATCTTACGGATTTGCAGCGAGAGCATTTCTTGGTGGAATATTTTCCACAGACAGAGCAATCCTCTGTGAACACCGCCATGAATTCCCTGTCGAAACCACCGGCGGCGGCGGCGCCGATATCGAAGTACCTAGCGGCGGTGTTTTTGAGAAAGTAGAAGACACCAACAGCAAGGAAGAATAGAGTGGCTATGAGGCGAGTGAAGACAGAGAGATCCACCGGAAAACCAACCTCATGCATCTAATTTGTTTCTTGAAATCATCGATTTCTTGTTCCTTCTCGTGTCTTCTGTTTCTTTATATTTTCAAGAATTCACTTTCTGTTTTTTTTTTTTTTTTTTTTTTTTTT
>VBRH01000002.1:28013-44225 GCA_014578085.1 Cardamine resedifolia | reverse complement strand
AAAAAAAAAAAAAAAAAAAACAAACAGATTTCTAAAACATTAATCAGGAACATTTAGAAGACATAAATTATACACACCAACTTACAAGTTTGGAGGTTTTGATATTGTAATCTGTGAGAATGATTGTTACTAGTCTGTTTTGTGTTGAAGATGGTGAAGCTACCCAATGACGACGCTTCTCAGTCTTTCTCTTCTTCCCCTCTCTGTTCATTAGTTCAAAACAATCTTCTTCAGAACAGATACATATCATTGGAGTAGATTTCCCATCTCCAACCAGATTAAACACGATCGAATCTCCTTCTTTTTGTCTGTTTTCACGGCAGAATCTTTTCCATCCTCCTCTGATGTAATAACATCCTTCTGATTCTTTAAACCTCAAATTCAAAGTCCAAGAGTTTCCCTCTTTATTCACTACTATTATCTCACGAAATCTTTTGTTCAGAGCTTTTGAGCTTGCAGCTTCCTTTGGGATATACTGCAACACCCAATCCACAGAGATATATATATGCATCATCAACATGGTTAAAAGAAAATTGAAGAAAGTAAATACTTACAATTGTGTCAAATTGTAGATTTGAAGCAGTAACGTTTGCTACAAAACAGTAATCGTATGATAAAGAAGACTCTGGCTCTCTTTTGGATTTTAGATTCTTCTTCCTCAAAACGTTTCCTGAATCATAGAAACAGATTTTTTTTTTTTTTTTATCAACTCAAATATCATCCTCTTTGGTTGATCTTGGATTTTGAATTCTTTTTCTAATCAACAAACTTAATCCAAGAAAAACCAAATATCTATAAGAAACTCATTAAGACAGAAACTCAAACTTACTAATATTGTGCTGATTCTCATTGTTGTCATCATCATCATCATCAATGTCTTCCTCCTCTTTGATGTGAGAATTTGCGTAATGAATCTCACAGAAACTAGGACCGAAAGGTGTCACATTAAACACCATGTCTCCTAGGTGTTTGAAAATAACAACGTCCCCGATTCGAAGATCATGTGCTGTCGCAAAGTCTTTCCAGCCTTCTGTGAGTCTCCGGCCGTCCATTTTCACTTTCCAAGTTTTGTCTGAAGCTTCAGATCTCAGTTTCGCAGTTGTGTGCTCGTTTTTTCCTTGTATGTGCTTGGAGAAGTATGTAATAGGTATTTTCTGCAACCAACATGAGGCAACATTTAGAACAGAGGGGAATGTTTAAGAGCTAACTCCTGACTTTAAAAGAAAACAAAGCATGATCGAAAAATGAGTATGTGCTACTACAGAGATGACTCTTTAAATATTTCCCCTCTGTACAGAACCGATTCTGAAAGAAAGACAGAAACAGAGTGAAAGAGAGAGAGAGAGAGGGTACGAGGTGAGCGTCAAAACCGGGAAGAAGTGGCTGGAAAAAATGCGGATTGGTCGGAGACTGGAGTGATGGATTCGCCATTTCAACTTGAAGAAGAAAAAACTTGAGAAATTTTCTAACTTAGATTTTCCTGGGCAGGAAGAAAAGACCAATCTTTTGTTTTTTTTTGTCCTCTTAGCTGATAGATAAAATAATATGGCATGGCAATCACTTTATGAAACAGTATTTTTTCAGACTTTTGTCTTCGTTGTGGTAAAAAGCTGTAGATTCGTGGTGCTTTCTTTTGTCCTTTAGGTAATAACTGCTTTCTTTTGTCTTCTAGGTGCAAAGATAAAAAGATCGAGAAAATCCGGTTACTTGATAAAAAGTGGATAAAAAGACCACTTAAGAAACAATTTGTGGCATTGGCATAATCAAACTTCTCTTACTTCAAAAAGACCGTTAAGAAATGTAGTTGGAAAAAATAGAACAGTTTGATCATGCTCTGGCTACCCTTCAAAACGATGCCCTGTTATGGTCGCTCAGTCCTACATTACCCAGTTAATCAGAGCTCAGAATGATACTTGTCTTATTATTACAACTTCAAAGTACAAGAATGGAGAATCAAGTGGTGTAGGAAAACCTAACAACACCACTGACTCAAGTCATGAAAAACAAACAACAAATGAATATACATGTAATTGATGACTAGGAAGACGAGTGAACTTTTGTTTTAACTTAAACAACATAAAATCAGAGATCAAACATGAAGAAAACTTCCTCGTTTCTTCTATTCGTCCCTTGCTGCAGGATCCATTCCGGTTGAAGGACTATCAGCAAAATATTCTGGATGCTTCACGTTCACACCATACTACCAAACCCAGTTTATTCATTGGTTAGCTTTTCATTACTAGTTAAGATAAAGATGAATACAAAAAAAGCTTACCTATCTACTATAACTACTGGAATCCACAGCATGTTTCTAAACTTTTCAGTTTTATACTTAATTCTGTGATACTGAATTAGTTTCATGTCATTTGTATTTAGAGTAATGGTTAATGCCTCATTTGCAGCTTAACTAATAACAAGAGCATTTACAACTTCTTCTCATACTTCTAGACATCTGAGGGTAAGTCACCACGGGAAACATGGACTTAGAGAATAAGAAGAAGCATTTACCTCACGCAAAGCTTTTGATAGGTCTTCCATTGTCAGTATCAAACGCTTATCCTGTTTCAAGACATCAATATTTATGACATATAATCCAAAAACAAATAAAAATCAAAGGAAAAAAGTAAAGCGAGATATAGGAACCACCTTTTGCTGTTTTTTGTCTTTCACAACTGGTGCTGGTCTAGCCTTGCAGTGCCTGTATATAATTCACAATTTGAATTACTCGGGAGCTTATATCAATACTTAACTTTACTGGGAAAACTAGTTAAAACATCCTTTCATCTCATCCACACTCAGAATGCGTCGGCAGCTTTCCTCCGTCAAATAAGAAAAAAGGGTACAAAAAACTTACTGAAGGGCATCGCTGGCAACATCTGCAACAAACTTTTGTGTAGCCACAGCAACTAGCCTTATTCTGTCAACCCAGTAGACAAAATATCAGTACAAACTGAGAAGAATATATATAGGATAAACTTATGAAAAGAGCACAAAACCCAAAAACTGAAGATCGCAATGCTAAGCACTCGAGTCGAAAGAAAGAGAATAACTCCCTGATTATTTTGTCCATACAATCAAATGTTCACATATCACTATATCAAAGTGCCAATATTTTTCAGTGCGGGAGAGTAATATCCCAGAAGTAAATCCCAACTACAAGATTATTTAACCATTAAAAAATGGTAAACCTAGGATATCTGAGCTGATTTAGACCAAGACATCTGATCTAACTGCTGGTTAACCATTATAAAACCAAACAATGATTTCGATAATAGCAAGTATCACATATAACTGGGACGGAAATACCTACAATCGTACGTCAGGGCACTGAAACCCACTCTTAGCCAAGTAGTGCTCAACTAGATCATCAGGAATCTGAAGGATTAAAAAAAAGCCAGAACTCAATCAATACCCAACAATTGCAGAGCCGGGAAAAAAACTAAAAATATTACAGATGAGAAAGTAAACCGTAGGAGTATAATCCATCAGAGAAGCAAGAAACTCTGTAAGAGCAGAGTCATCTTCATGCTTCGCCTCGCCAGATTGTTGGCCGTGATTCATCTCTCCCACCACCGGACCGGAGTACTAAAACGAAGTAAAAAGATTTTCAAAACCAGAATCATTAATAGAGAAACTCTGAATTTGCTGAAAGATCGAATTCAGATATGGGAAATCAACATTTCATATACCCAAATTAGAAAGTTCTACGAAAGAATGTCATTACACAATCATACCAAAACCCAAGAACTCGTTATTAATTTTACAAGAATTTGGCTTTTTGCCTCTTCTGAAGTTTATAATTGCTAAGGAAACGAGCTATTCCAGATCATTGTGTTGCAAAGATCACAATAAGAGGGCTGCGTTTTTCAAAATATTAATCAAGAACGAAGAACGATTCATTGATCAAAATTCGATACTGCCCAACAAAAATTTCTACCGGGAAGACAAAATTGAGCTGAAATCGAAACCAGAGGTGCAGAAAACTCGACCAAGTAAGCAAAAATGCGAACCTAAAGTGAAATGAGTAGAGAATTGAGCTGAGGCGAGACTATCAATGCTAAGTACGAGAAGTTTCGACGGATTTTGGCGGGGAGAAGAAGGGATCGGAGAGTCGACTACTGATTCCCCGTTGAAACCCTAATTCTCCGACTAGTCCGACTCGAAGCTTTTTCCACCGATTGGATTTAACAACAGTTGCGAAGAAACTTAATATAGGCTAATGGGCCTTTATAGTTTAATTAGGCCCAAAATTCCTCTACGTATAGAAGAAACTTTTAAGAGAATAGTAACTATCAAATCATTGTATTATCTTCCAATAAAATCAATTTAATTTATTGAAACAAATATAAAAATATACTTATAAGAACCATATCCAAAACAGAATTGTCAATGGGTAAATTTTCAAATCATGACAATAGTGTTGTTCAATCTGCATAATGAGCTCTTTTTTTGATTGGGAGACAAAGAATATGACAAGGAAAGCACTTCAATCCACTATCTTAGACGACGGAATATTTAATGACTACAAAAGCAGTTTTTTTTTTGTTTTTTTTTTGTCAACTCATAGTCTTTGTTAGATGGAAAAACTGAAAATAATGTAAATAGAAAAAGAGAGGGTAGTTTTATTCTATGAGAGGTAGGTGGTAAATTCAATGAATGATTTAGACTAATTATATGATATGATACTTCATTTCACGGGACTCCATTTATTGGTTACTACTACTTACCCACTATAAGACGACAATACAAGATAATAAATCACGCTCTCGCTTGTCTATATTCTAAAACAAATGTAAATCATTGGCTAACCATTGTTTTTATATAAACTGGAAATTGTAACTTAGTGATTTGTATCAATATTTTTGTTGTGTTATAATTGTGTTTAAAATTGGTAGAGTGTGTGTTTGGAAGGCATACGACTAAAAAAGAAAATTTCATATATCCTTATAATATTGGAAGATATAAGATTTTACCATTTGCAGAGACATATGTGAAAATTGGTGAAAACGTATATATATCAAACCAAAACAAGAGACAAGTTTTTCAAGAAACCAGTTTATCTAGTTCTATGTTTTAAAAGGGGCCAATTAGAATCTAATGTAACTATGTATAT
Organism: Cardamine resedifolia; assembly: GCA_014578085.1. NCBI lineage: Eukaryota > Viridiplantae > Streptophyta > Magnoliopsida > Brassicales > Brassicaceae > Cardamine > Cardamine resedifolia. Next base: position 39,112 of record VBRH01000002.1, on the reverse strand, counting down.
CCAAGTCTCATTGTCAAGAAAAAAGGTAAGATTTAACTAGACGACTTTAAAAACGGTTCCTCACGGTATAAGAATATTGTAGACTATAGGCTAGGACGAACTATATATAGATTGATTTGTACTTTGCATTTAATTCCTTTTTATAAACAATGTATAATTTTCTTTGCAGATTTAATATGATCCATGAAACTACAACATTTTACATTTTAGAAACAATCAAAATTAAAATGATGTAGCATGCATACTAGCCGCAAATCTCACTTTGGCAAGGTGACATAGGCAAGAATTGGCATTCACAGGACAGTTGTTCTTGGTGAGCTGTTTTGCTAAAACTTATAAAAGTTCTAATTAGCGCGCTAGTAGAGTAGACTAATACAATGTTCGCTAAACTTTTAGTATATTAGATGATCAATAAATAGCTTTTACTCTGTTTAAAGAAAAGAAACAAAAAATCGATCAGTTGATTGATTGTTTAACAATACCAGTTTTTATGTGTGAATAAACTAAAAAACTACATCGTTTTCAGAATATTTCAGAACTTACACAATCAAATTGTGTCTATGTTAGAAATGTGCATTGCCAATGAAGCAATGTTTATTTTCTTTTTCCCAAGAGTGTTCATATGATCTAAATGGAATATCCACTATTGTGAATATGATCGTGACCATATTTTAAAGTTCTTCACTGTATTCCTCAAATCAGTTTAATCTTGATACTAAGTAACTTTTCTTTAAGGTGAATTAATAAAAGACCGCCCAGACAAAAGAATTAGAATCTGAAAATAATACTTGCAAATCTAAAATGGCCGACGAGAAAATTTGTATGTAGATTTTTGCAAGTAAACCGTGTCTGTGTGTGTTCACTATACACTTATACAAGTGGTAACTTCAGTATCGAAAACTAGTTTCAGAAATTAATATTCTTGTATAATATATAAATTATAAATATTATATATCGTAGTAAATTTTAATAATTAAAATATTAAAAATCGTAAACATATACATATTTATATAATCGAACACATCAAATTTGTAGGTTAGTCAGCTGTTCGAATGATTTGTTTTTAGATAAAATGGTTTTTCGATGGATTTTAAATATTTCAAAAACACATTATACACTAAGATAAAATCAAGTAATCTTTGTCTAATACTGGTAGTTAAGTTGAAAGTCGTGACTCATGTGTTGTTGTAGGGTAAATACTTTTACTTTAGAGTTCCTCTTTTTTAATCGGACTTTAAAAATTTAATAGTACATACTAGATTCATACTACACATAGTTTAGAAAATTTGTAGTGCATAGTTCCTTATCTAGAAGAAGAGAAGTTTGTACGTCACCAAACACCCCAAAACTCAAGTTGGGAATATGTTCTTTTGCTTGTTTAATTAATTATGTTTCCCCATCCAATTTAATATTATATTTTTGTCTCTAATCCTCAATTAACTAACATATAATAAAGTTGGAATATAAACAGCAATGCCGTAATAATTATAAATATATGTGGATGTAATCTGACACTAGCTTTCTTTGGTGATTGGTCGCATCTCGCCAACAATTTCTATTATTTTTGAAATGTATTTAATTTAAATAATTTAAAAATGAATGAAAGTTACTAAAAAGAAAGAAATGGCCGTTCAAGTACAAAAGTGGAATCCGATTATCCACCCGAAATTGCAATTAAAAATTAGAGATTTGTTTTAGGAAAAAGGTTCGCATGCTAAATTTTATAATAATGATCTGCATATAGAATAAAAAAATTTGTGGATAGTTTCATATCCAAGTGGCCTTGCCTCATACGAAACTTGTCCTATAATAAAGCAAACAACAAACGAATGGATATTGCTTAAATAATAATAGTTACATCACATGTATAACATTTTTATATGTCTTATTTTTGTTAATCTTGTTTCTAAGATGATGTTTAACCTCAATCATCACGATTCACGTACGGTCTAACAAATTTCGTATCATTTCTTATTTTTATTTTATTTTATCCGAAAATAAATCACCAGTCTTAGATCCAGACTAATTCTCTTAGGTCTAACTTTTTTTTCGCGCATATATTCTGCTGATTTGGTGGCCAAATGGATCTTACAAGCACATCTTCGTCTTGCCGCCAAATCATTTGGATTTTTGGACGTTCGTTTAATTCATGTATTAGAGTAGTGAAGATAAGTGCGAAACGATGAGCGTTGATTGTCCGTGCAGAGAAAAATGTACCATCTACTGCTAAAAGGTGGAAGTGGAAGCTGACGAATCGTGGGACACAAAAATCTATATAATATCATTTTCTCATGTTAATAATGATAATGGGAAGCCAATGAACAATATGCCCCTCTTATCCCTTGGTGATTTTTTTTTATTTTTTTTTTTTGGGTGTGGGTTGAGTAAGAAACTTTGATACTGTTTTGAAAAAGAGGTAAAAAAAAGTTTTGTTTAAGTTGGTTCTCACTATAATTTATACACGAACACGATGCATGAGTTCCTTAATGACAACGATATAACTTAATGATAATCGGTCCAATCAACGTGATCGAGCATCCATACTCGAGTAATACAGTGACTCACCCGATCCGATGGATCATACGCTCTATTTAGTATACTAGGGCGGACCATGTAATTCCCGTAAAATTTACTTTTTAATTAACAAAGAGATCCCAATTATACATTTTATTTAGTCTTTTTTTAAAACGTTATTTTTACTATCCTTTTCTCGTTTTCCCAAAGAACCGATATTTTCTTTTTTCATTACCGGGTAATAATTACTATAAAATGTAAAGTTTGCCACTACTCAAAATTAGTAACTTAAGCTTCTTAAAACTTTTTTTTTAAACATATATATAAGATGATGTTTCAAGCTTTTACATATCAAGATTTTTCTCTAGCGGACAAGCCAACATTTTTCTGTATATATGAGTTATATTTAAACAAACTACGTTTTTAAAAGGCTAAATACCTAATTGTCCTTAAAAACAAAGCATAAATGAGGAAAGCATAAAAGAAGGGAACGTATACTTTTAAGATGAAGAAAACTTTGTGGCAGAAAAACTGGAGTGGGTAAGTTTGTTAGATTAAAAAAAACAAAAAAGTGAAAATTAGTTAAAGAAAAATTATGGAAGAAGGAAAGCCACGTTTTTCAAGTTTACCGTGGATATTGGATAATTCCACAGTCAAATAAAGAGACTTTTTCTTGTAGGCTCAAAATAATGTGAAAAAATTCAACTAGTAGACATATCAAATTAAACTACATCTGCAACGAAGTTTTACAGTACTAAAAGTAGAGACCTATACTGAATCAGACATCAAATTACATAAGAATCCTAATTACGAATATCATAAGAATGGTATTTTACCACATAAACAACATATATCATAATGCAAAAAATGGTATCATCACATAGCCTGGCTGGAGAGGTATAAGAAAGGAGAGAAACTAATAAATATGTCAAATCAAAGCACCAACATCAATTGAAATTTTGGAAATTAGAAAAAAAAAAACAAAATGAGATTGTTGGCACTTTAACCCACAATTTTTCTCTTACTCTCTCTCAAATCATCGTTCTCATTATCGTGCAAACATTGTCATAGTCCACTACACCCCAAATCTAATTTGCTCTTTCACTATATATGTCCCGATTAGCTACATTATCATATATAAATATATCAAAATGTCTACGTGAACAGATGGATAATACATCGATTTCACATATATGCGCCTCTATCTGTACGGACTATATATATAATATACTCCTTCGGAAAGAATGATTTTATAAAGGTTTATTGTTGTATAAAAAGATTAATTTTCTGTTTTATATTTAATGCATTTTTATTTTCAAAATCAATTAATTAATTAATAATTTTATTTTTAGAGTTATTTGAAAAAGACAAGTGAAGTAAAAAGTAATTTAAGATTATTTATTTTTTTAAATATAATACAAAAGTAATTAATTAAAGACATCATTTATTATTTTCTTAATTTTTGTGAAAACTTCGAAAAATTATTTTTTCTTATACATTCTGATACAGAGGGAGTATCTGTTTACGATTTTAAAGAATGAAAAATAAAAAGTGGTTAAGTGTCCAGTTATATATGTTGATACATGAATTGAAACGATGAACCATAAAACTGTCCCTTTTTCTTATTTGCCACTGTGAAATATTAATCTAACACTCCCAACGGGAGAGCTTTAGTTTTTTTTTTTATAGTTATTGTTTAATTTAAATAGTTTTACTATATAAACTTCATGTTATACTAATGAAATCATATTCAATCCTCTATTTTATTCACAGCGTCTTATTTTTAACCTTCTCGGCTGTTCCTTGTTACGTACGTATTTTTTCAATAACGTACAATATATATAATATATGTGCATTTAAATTAAAATATAAACACAATAAAAATATCATAAACCGTTAAATTATATGTTCTAGTCTAAGTTTTTTAACGGCACTGCTTAAAATATGTTTACCGATAATGCAATTAGACTCATTTAAGACTTAAATAAATGGTGATCGTGTTAAAAAAAATGCCGATGGCGTCTACAGAAGCATCTAGATTATTGGCACCCTTCGTAAACCCATGTAGGGTGAAAAAGTGAAACAAATATGTCTTGAGGGTTTTAAGAAAGTAATAAGTTTATTTCGCTACGGTTAAATAAAGGTTGATTCCACTAAATTCCATCAATTAGATATGATCGTCACTTTTTCTTTGTCCCCAAGTTGCTTATACCTACCTATAAATACCTCTCTTTACCTTCTGCTTTGTTTCATACTCAGTTTCCTTTTTCTACATAAGTGAGAAAGAAAAACGAAAAACACAAATCAGAGAGAAACAAAAAGACTGTAAAAAAAAAAAAAACTATGAGACCGTTGAGCGTTCAATCGCGGTTGGAAGATATGGCGACGCACGCCACGTCAGTCTCCGTGAATCACCACCGAATGCCACCGCAATCGCCGTGGCACTCACCGGTTCCTTACCTCTTCGGCGGTCTGGCGGCGATGCTTGGACTAATCGCCTTTTCTCTTCTCATCCTTGCTTGCTCTTACTGGCGTCTATCGTCCTCCGGCGAAGAAGATGGTCGTAACGGCGGAGGGGCCGACGAAGAGAAAGAGAGCCGGTCTGGGGATAAGGCGGTGAACGGAGCGTACGAGGAGAAGTTTCTGGTCATAATGGCCGGAGAAAACTTGCCGAGGTTTCTCGCGACGCCAGCGATGAAAAAGTGTACGTGCGGTGATCACGAGGGCAAAATGGTAATTTCTCAGCAGGATAGTGTTGCCGAAGAGGAGGAGAAAATGAGAGAAGGCGAAGAGAAAGTGAAGGATACCGGAGAAACAACAACAAGTCACTGAGTTTTTTTTTTCCCTTCATTAATGTCTTTTTCCATCTTTTTTTTTTTAATTATAGTTTTCTGGAGAATTGTCGTTCTCATGATTCCCAGGAATGTAAATTTTACTAAAGAGCAAAATTTTGGCCTTTACTTGTTCTGTAGTGTTTGATCGTTTGCTATATAAAATCCTTTTATTCCAAATTTTGTAATTTGAGGAAATATTTGATTACTTCACCCACATGGTCACAAAAGGATTGTAAACGCGGTTTCATACGTTTATTTAGGATCTGATTTATACCTTCAACGATAAAGAAAATTACATTTCAAAAGAAATAAAAAGGTTGGGTTTATAAAATATTATTTGTGTAAAGTGTTAATTTTTGTTTGGGGGTAAATGATCACCAATGCTAGTTAATAAAATATATTTAAACAGGTTACAATTGTCAGATCATATTAATAGAAAAAGAAAAATGGTCAGTTAATTCTAGAAAAACATATTAAACGTAAAATAAAAGCAAACCCAAGCAAATCAAAATTTTGTAAGCTTTCACAAAATACGAACATATCAAATGTAAAAAAAACTAGCGAACGACATAAACTAATAATCTAGACCCGTTTTCTACTTCTCCTTCTGTTAGCAATTTAATACGTTGTTCTTTTTTTTTTTACAGAACGGGAGAACTAATATATATGTTGTTGCAATTAACCAAAAAAAAATATGTTGTAGCCTTTTAATTTTTTTTTTTAATTTTTTGGCTAAAGAATCTTTTAATTTCATTACAATGATATATATAGATTACATTCCTTTTTAAGTGGAATTACCTGCTAATTCAGGAAATATCATCTGGTATAGTTGAATACAGAGTCACCAAAATGTATTCAATACAATTTCTAGCATCGATCAACATGGTAAACGATCGATTACAACTGTTTATTTGTGAATTAAATAAAAAATGTTATGACATGACATTAACATAAACATAGTATTCTCACAAAAAAAAAAACCTAATTTCTACATTGTATTTCCCTTTTCAAAACAGAATATATATATATATGTGTATATACACGTTATGAACTAATAATAATCATATTGTAATAGGCACCAAACATAAAATAAATAATTTCTTTTTTTTTGGTTTTTATTGTCAATAAATAATTACTTGTACATGTACCTTGCATGTAATTCAATTGGTTGACAGCTAAGCTGTTGGATCCATATGCCAATTTCGTTATCCTTTCCGCCTTTAATTTGGCGAGATTTTTAGTAATGCTATATACTTCTCCTTGGTTAAAAAAAAAATGGACGTAGTACATACTTAACTATAAAATAGCCATACATAGACTAGTTCCACATAAATAATCTGATCTATATGGACTATTCTCCAAATCTTAAGGCCTAAATGGTTTACTACAAAAATCTTTCAAATCTTGAAATACTATTTGACTTGAAAAGATGTTACAGAAAGAAAAAAAAGAAAAAAACTATTTGACTTATCACGCACATAATATATTATTAATAAATTATAAAAATATGCAGTCAACGGATTCGGAGAGTCATTTGAAATTAAAGTTTAGCAAAATCTCTTAGATCGGAAACTGTTATTCTCCATTTATTTTCATCAAACTGATATTCTCCATTTATTTCAGACAAATTAATATTCTTCATTAACAATAACAATTAGCAAATATAGTAATTAAAAATAAATATTAAAAATGAGCAACTTGTTTTCTCTTGCGTATCTTGTTTTAGCTATTATGTGTGTCAAAAGTATAGCACTAAGGAGACACGTGTCAGATAATGGATCGGTTGAGTTATTAATAACAAAAAGAATAGATTCTGTTTTGACATTTTTACACCATTGAGATTGAGCTGTCCTTGGAGGCGCCTAGTAGCCGCGTCTCCTTAACAAAGTTCCAAACAATTCTCTTCCATTTGGGTTTAAGCTTTTCTTTCCTTTTCTATTCATTTATTGCATTTATTTCCTTTTCGTACGTTATACTTTTTCTCTCAACTTTGTTCTAGTAATTTTAGATTATAATTATAATATCCTATGCGATTTAATTAGATGCAGGAACGCTTTAGTTAGATTTATGAATGCTGTGATCTATCGATATAGCCTAGTGAGTAGATTAGATTGTAACCAATTTATTTTGTTGTTAAAATAGGTTGTAACCAATTTTGCTGATATAAAAGTTAACCTTTTTTTGTTTTTTTATTCTGAGATCTGAAAAGGTGCGATATATTAAATTATGAGTGATAGAGTTGGTACAAGTTGTAGAAAACAAAAGAAAAAGAAAAGAAAAAAAAAAAAAAACTTAAAAGTTGTTTTGTACTAGTATATATTTTGGCCACTAGCAAAATCTAAATAGCTATAGTTTAGAAGGATTAGTATTACTTTCAGGTTAAGATCTTCCGATAAGAAAAATAAGGAGCTTGGAAAAAAATAAAAATAATAATAATGGAGCTTGGAAGTTATTTTATTTTATTTTTATTTTGTTGTAGAAAAGGAGGTCGTCAGTTCAAATGGGTTGCAGAAGCCAGAAGAAATGTAATTACAATATGTGTAGGTGTGAAACTACCAAAAACCCAAATCCTTATAGTGGGCTCAGATGATAGTTAGTGGCCCATATGTGTACCGCTGATCGATTCAGAGGGTTTCATTTAACAAGAGCTCAGAAATTGCTAAATCTCGGAATCTTGAGATTCTCTCGTCTTCCCACTGCTCTTCTTCTCTGTGAAGAGAGCTCAATGATCCAGGAGACGAATCTCTCTTAGATCGTATGATCTGATCCGATCAGAAGAAGAGGAAGATGGGAATCGTGTTCACGAAGTTGTTTTCTTCCGTATTTGGAAACAAAGAAGCTCGTATCCTCGTCCTCGGCCTCGACAATGCCGGCAAAACCACCATCCTCTGTAAACCACTGCCTCTATCTCTCTTGTTCTCTCTGAGTCTAGACGAAATTCTGATTACATAGATAATTAAGTCGCAGTGGGGTTTTAGATTCGACGTTTTTGTGTTGAGTGGCATTTTGTTTTGGTTTCTGTGTGTTTCAGATCGGCTTCAAATGGGGGAAGTGGTCTCCACCATTCCGAGTATGTATTTCTCTCGATTTTTATCGTAAATTGGATCTTCGAGCTGTTGAATCGAATGAAATTTCGTAGGATTTGATTTCATGTTTCCAATTTTGCTTTTTTTGTTCTGATCTGCAGCTATTGGATTTAACGTCGAGACTGTGCAGTACAACAATATCAAGTTTCAGGTCTGGGATTTAGGTACGTTTCTATCGGAAATGAAGATGTTATGTGGATTAAGCTTCAAATTTGAGTTGCTTGAACAGGTTTGGATGTATATTCAGAGAAGGGAGACCCATTGACATTGTATAGCATTAGATTGATCTAGACCAAAGTGTTTTCTTATGGATCCTCTTAGTATATTATAATGTTGACTAGTAGATTTCAAGTGCAAGTGATTGAATAAGCCCATGATAGCAGATCTAACTCCAATGACACTTGATAAACTAGAATTTTGTATTGTATATGGAAAGATAGTAACATCATGTCCTTGATTAATAGTTGTGACATATGAATAAGACTCTACTTATTTGATAAATGGATGAGAAAAGGTTCCGGATTTATTTGGCAGGCAATTACTCAACATTTTTGCTTGCTTTTAGCTATGTTATGTAGTCAATTGCGCTGCATAATTGTCATGCACTCTTTCTACTTAAACCATGCAATTTTGGATTTTCTTACTTTGCTTGCGATTTGCCACCGTTGCTTTAATATTTTTAATTGAATTGTTGGATAATGATTAACAAGATTTTTTTGTGTGGCAGGTGGACAAACGAGCATCAGGTAGCTTACATACATTTGCCAATTGCTCTGTTATCCTTGCTCTAACAATGATAACTGAAATTTGCCCTATTTTTATTGGTGATTTGTTACAGGCCTTATTGGAGATGCTATTTCCCAAATACACAAGCAGTGATTTATGTTGTTGACTCGAGTGATACAGATAGAATTGGAGTGGCAAAAGAGGAGTTTCATGCAATTTTGGAGGTAAACTACTGCTAAGGTTTCCTCTTTTGTTGGTATTGGTTTATTGCTTTCTTGGTAAAGAAAATTGTATTCAAATTGACAAAAAGATGAGGGAAAGCTTTCTTGGTGATAGCTCTACTGGGAATACTATTCTGTCTCTGTTTAGAAACTGTGCCAGACGCTTATAAAATGTTGCTACTCAGTGTTCTTAGAATGTCAAACAGCCTTGTAGTAGATGACACCAAACTTGAGATAACCAAAGCCGGTGCAGTCAAAATTTAGACACTCTTCGTAAGGGAACTGGTGATCATGACTTGCTATACAGATTATTGTGTATCATTTCTGAACTGCTCTTGTGGAAATTATGATCTTTGCTTCTTCATAAGAATGCCTCTATCACTGAGCACTTTTTGGAACCTTTTTACAGGAAGAAGAATTGAAAGGTGCAATGGTTCTTATATTTGCAAACAAGCAGGTTAGTGTTATCTATGTCTAAGTTGTTTACCTCACCCCCAAGTTCTAATAAATTCACCCGGCAACTGTTAAATCTTGAAGCTCATAGAGAAAATCCGTACCACATTAGTTTGGTGTTGCAAATATGTATGATCACTCTGGAATGAAATGAACAGGATCTACCAGGTGCACTTGACGATGCGGCTGTGACAGAGGCCTTGGAGTTGCACAAGATAAAGAGTCGGCAATGGGCAATCTTCAAAACTTGTGCTGTGAAAGGCGAAGGACTTTTCGAGGGCTTAGACTGGTAAGCACATGAAATATTCCCAGAGAGTTTTGGTTCGCAGCAAAACTCTCATATATTATTCTCCGTCTCCTTCAGGTTGAGTAATACCCTCAAATCAGGGAGTGGCTGACGTCATATCTCCCCACAAAGCAGCAGTGTGTGTGTGTATCATCTTCTCTAGTGCTAGCATCTCATTCTTCGTCTAAAAAGGATAACATATCAGTTATAGCAACTCTCTAGTTCAATACCGACTTGTGTAGCATTTTTAACTCGAAATCAACCCACGAAGATTACTAAAAACACCTTATTATTACCTTTTGTTTTTTGCTTTCTCTCTTCAACTTGATAAATACGAACTTGCGTCTGCCGAGCCAAACACGTACTTTGAGAAGCTAAAAAGTTGGTCATATTCATTACCTATTTGAGTCCTTGAGTAGAATAATCTAAAAGTTTAAGATCAACAACATAGTAAAAGCATTAAGATACTCAAATTAGGGTGTTCCGTTTCGAGCAGCCCTTGGACTCCATCACTGTAACACTCCATTTAATCCGATGCGAATGGGCCAACAAACCACACCTTTATCATTTTTCAATTTTGGGCCTTGGTGGAATGAGCCCATTTCAGTTTCTAGGCCCTTTGCTGATAAGCCTTTTATTTTCCTTATACACCAAGGCTTTGTTGATCTTTCAATTACAGTCAGTTTTGTGATTTTTTCTTTCTCATTGCATGTTTCCTGGAGAATCAAAAGAAGATCATACAATACAACTCCTCACCGTTACATTACATGGCTCTCAATCTCCGTCATAAACACACTGGTGATTTTCGCTTCTTAAATTCTATTTCTTTGAATGGTCTCTCACTTTCAGCGATGGATTTGTTCTTCTATCGATCAGTTAACTGTAGTTTTCGTCATTCTGTACAAGAGCTATTTCGAAATTTTGTTTCTATGAATCTGGAAAATTCGTTTTTACGCCCTTTAAAAAAAAAAAAAAAAAA
>VBRH01000002.1:6028-18612 GCA_014578085.1 Cardamine resedifolia | reverse complement strand
CATGAATTATTTATCTCAAGTTATGACAAAAATATGTGATGATATATATAAATAATAATTACTTATCTTGATTGATTACGGAGATGCATAGATCGGAGACGCCAATAATGGAGAAGTGAAGCGGCATCAATTAGAACATAATTCCGTACGTTATATATATCTTATAAAAAAAACATGTGTCAAAAAGATTCATAATCTATGAATCAAATATAAACCAACGATTTACCATTACTTACGAACTTTAATATATAAAAGTATGTCACATGCATGAAATATTAAAAACCAACGATAGTGTAATTAATATTTTCGGTGAATTGACAAAGCAACTATTATACATTTGATGAATCAATTGGTTATGAAGCACTAAAGCAATAAAATAAAATACTTTAGTCACATGATAATTGCTTTGGTTTAGAGATTTAACTGAACCAAACAATATATCTTTTCCTGAAACTATAATTAACCAACGTATTAAATAATTAAAGCATAAACAATAGAGCATGATCGATCGAATATCATAGCATGATAAAATACTTAGCTTGATGGGAGTGACCGATCGGATTTCAGAGACAACGTCGGCTAATAGTTGTGCTGAGTCAACATCCAATGAACAGAGGTACTCGTCCATCAAGAACCAGACCAAAACAAAAACAAACCGAAACGAGTTCTCTTTTGGTTTTAATTCCTTAAACCAAACCAAACCGAATAAATCCCCAAAAATGAAATTTCTCAGAAGGTCCTCCTCAAACTAGAGCTAAATGAATATATTTGAATATCCACCTCTCAAATTCAAACTCACATCATAAATATGCTTATGTATCATCAAAACCACGAAAGTAAATAGAAATGGAGAAAAGAGTGTTTCACCTATCGGTTCCTAGTTTCAATCTCTTCCTCAGAGAGACATCTTCATCCTTCTTTCTCCGCCTCGAAGCTTGGCGAGCAAATTAAAGAGTCTTCTTTCGTCTTATGGGCTTTTAATTTGCACTTTTGTATTTGTAAAACTCTAACATCTCTCCTTCCACGGGATGAGTATTGCCTACTATCACAAGACAATGCAACGGTGCTCCAAAATCAACACTCTCGAGTTGCTTCATCGTCCCTGCGACTATCTTCTGGTCCTCAGACCCAAGCCGTGCAAAGCCCACACATTCTGTATCTTCACCATAAACAGACTCTCCATGCTTTTGCTCAACTTCCAGCAGCTGCTCGATCGCTGTGTTAACACTCATATATCTAGGAGGTTCATACTGTTTCTTCCCTCCTCTGCAAAGAGATTCAAAAGTGGGCTCCTTCACTCGGATATCTAGCAAACAGAGAGTGTGGAGTCCAAGAGAGCGGTTCTTTTTAATCTTCTCGTAAAAGCTATCGGGTCTCCAAGTCTCGGTGAAAAAGGGGATTGAAACAGTCTCTCCATAATGGTAAAGCTGCAGACCACAAATCCCAACAGCATTCATCACCGATGCATTGTGCACTACCTCTACTTTTACACCAAGTGTCTTAGCTCGAACAACAAGATCACTGTGTGTTGTAGCTCTGCAAAATGCATTTCCAACACACACAAAAACCATTTCAGAGATACATCCCAATCTAAATTATATAGTAGTATCTAACAAACTATATTTGCTATAAATTGAACATGTAAAGCTAGAATTTATGTATATATACCAAAACCATGATTCAGCATACCCGAAAGGATCTCCAACAACGAGAAAGGCGACATCATTATCGATGGCTTCTTGGATCATATTGCCTGCTTTTTCTTCCACCATTTCTCTATCAGCAAGTATAATTGGTTTCCCATAAAACTTTTCCTGAGAAAAAGAATAAAAAAACATAAGCTTTAATGAGAAAATTGGGAAGCTAGTGATCTAAAACACAGGGCTTTGAGTAGAGAGTCTTACAAGATTGGAAAGACCATTAGCAGAGAGACCAAAGGACAAAAGAGAAGTGTAAGCTTCCATGTATATTTTGTGACATTTCTTCACAGCCTCGAGTCCTCTCAAGGTTATGTCTTTTTCATCACCTAAACCTAACCCTATAATATACAACATCTCTGCTACTCTTCTGCTTCTCCGATAACAGACAAAAGCAACCTTAAACATAAATCAGATTGTCACATAAAAACGAGAGACATATGTAACCTAAAAATTAAATCGAAGAGTTTCAAAGAATCCATAGAATTGCAGGATCAAGCACCTGAAATCGAATAAGCTAGATACAAATACGGATTTTTACCTGATGAATTGCGACAAAGAGAGGGCTCTCACTCGATAAACCCTCAATGAGCGGCTGAGAACAAGGTCAAACCCCTTTTTCTGTGTCTTCTAATTTTTATTTTTATTTTTATATTTTTCTTCTTCTTTTGCTTTCTATTTTTTTAATCTAATAAAAGAATATCGTTTCTTCTGGAGTTTACTATTTGGGAGTTTAATTTAGATTATCATTATTAAAAAGAGTAATAGGGCCCTAAGTATTGGCATTAAGGGCAAAAAAAATACAATAATGTGATATTATTACACTCGTTTTGCCTTGTCTAGGCTGTGACCAAAAGAAGCAGATTGAGTGAATGAGTGAAAGAATAGAGAGAGTTACATGAAGATAGTAGTATTAAGCAGTGCAAGAAAGCTGAGGAAGACAATTTTTTTGTCGGACAAGCTCGTGCATATCGTGCACTATCTTGAACACTGCTTCTGGTCTAGCCAGCCTCAATGCGTTCTGTGACATTATCTCCAACTCTTTTGATGCCGGTCCAAACCAATCCGCTACAATCTTTGATATCTCTTTTGGTGATTTTGAGAATTTCCCACATCCGTTCTCCACCACGTATGGCACATTCCCTGCCTCCTGCGCTCCGAATCAAAACCCCCAAAATTGAAAACCTGAACACTCAACATAAAAATGGAAACTTTAAACCGGAACTTACTTGACCAGCGATGTATCCGTTTAAGATTATCGGTAGCCCTCTTATCATAGATTCAGCTATAGTGCCTGGACCAGCCTGCACAAGCCCAACCGATCACCATAAATAAGAAACAATTATTTACAAGTCACTGTTGCTTTGTAGGAATCTTCAATCTGCTATAGATCGATTTATATGGTTTCGGGTTTGGATTTTTTTTCATTCTATTCGGTTTACCTTTGTTATGATGCAGTCACAGGCACCCATACATTCCTCCATTTTCGTTATAAACCCCTTCACCTATGACAAAAAGAATACAGTTTCAGTGACTTGTATCGAATGCCTAAGATTGCAGATTTGGTATGAAAAGTACCTGGACTGGGACTTTCCAGTCTAAGGAACTTAATTTGTTTTGGAGTTTTTTGTTCCGTCCACAGATTATAAGAACCTGACCAACTGCTTCACCAAGGCTCTCATCATACAAAGCATCTCCAAGTGCTTTTGCTGTTGCCTCGATGGGACCCATCCCTTCTCCTCCGCCCATTAACAATACGGCTGGAAGATTCTCATCCATCCCTAGTTCCCTTCTTAACTCGGCCTGTGATTTGTTGGAAATATACTATTGCATTTGGATGTTCGAAACAAACAAAAAACAGCCAAGAAAGGAAACTTTCTAAAACCGACCTTGGGGCGAACTGGCTTCACAAAGGAAGGTCGAACAGGAAGGCCGTAAACTTTGATTTGTGATGTTTCAAGTCCTGCTTTTTGCGCCCTTTTTGCCACTTCTGTTGATGGGCAATAACATCTTGTCACAAGCTTATGAAACCTACACATAAAGGCAAACATGTTGCAACTTTATTTTTACAGAATATCAAATAGAATCTTTAACATGAACGACTTGGTAAAAGAACCAACCATGTGGGATGGCAAGTGCTCAAGTCTGTAATAACCGTAGTGAAGACAATTTTCTCAAGTAAGCCCTTTGATCTTAGAACACGAAGTGGCACATGTTGCATCAATGGATGAACACTGATTATAATGTCAGGTTGATATTTCATTAACCCTTGGGCAATTTCCCTGTAATTTTTTTTAAAATGGTATCAGATTGGACAAGAAGACACATGAGAGAATTCCATAAGAGAAGCAAAGACCATCAGAAGCTATAGGCTAAATCTGACGCCTCTCTATCATAGGTACACAATAAAAAACTCTTCATTAGAATCTTCTTATAGTAAAAATTGAAAAAGACAAATGAATTAGTCCAAACTATAGACCTTAAGCCTCACCTGGCAATAAAAGTCGAAGTTGCTGCAAAATTAGATTGATGGATAACACGTGGAGCTGTACCATAATAAGTCATTTTCCACAGAGTTCCATGTTTAACCAGAAAATTATAGCTCCTGGGAAGCTGGTTGAATGGCCAGGGTGTATGATCTGTCCATAAATCCGTAATAAACACCTGCGCAAGCACTCTTAATGGATGGAACAAAATCAACAATGGCTCACACTACTTAACGTACTAAAAATTCAGACTTTCAATGTATTTGGTTGATTATTCCAAGAACCAAACTTAATTTAGAGTCAGTTTCACACTCTTCAGCTGAGACATTATAAAACAACCAAGTGAATGAATGTTAAATAATGTCGATAAAGTTATCTACTACTTACATGAACCAAACATACATAAACTTATTTTCTCCAATTCAAGAAAAAACTCTAAAGCTGACTACAAACTACAATGAAACTGAATCTGAAGTTTCTTAGAAGGGAAAATTTTAAGAGGAACGAACCTGATAGTCATCCCCAAACTCCTGGTTAAATGCAGCTTTAATGGCTTCCGCAGAAGCTCTATGACCACCACCAGTATCACTCATCAAAATCAAAACTTTCTTCGGCCGATCAGCTTCAACAACATTCAACGGCAAACCATCCTCCCCCAAAACCCCACCAGTCCCATCTTCCCTAACTCCATTCTCGTCACTCGACAACCCGACTCCTCCAACAGATGCAAAGCTTTCCGGAACCACCTTATCGCAGTGAAACCTAATAAAGCTATTGAAATCGCTGATAAACTTACGCAAGCTCGAACCAGCAATGCTCTTAGTGTTCAAGCTCAAGGAAGCTAGGGTTTTTCCCGTCCTTGGGGCGGGTAAAGTCCGGAGACCATTGAAGTACAAGGCATTGGATGATGACAGAGCGTACCCATCTGAATTAAACGAAGATCGATTTCTAAAGGCTAAACCTCTGAGCCGTGGGAAGAAATCAAAGACCGGAGCTGCTGATTCCTGGGTTACCGTTGAAGGGTTTTGCATATTTGATAGAGAGGAGAGAATACGAGAGAGAGAGATGCAATTAATGACGGATATTCTTCGCCATGAATGATCAAGCGCGGGGGAGATTGCAGCCACAGAAAGATAGGACTTTTAGAGCAGAGTGGATGATGGATTCAGGACGATGAAGATTGGAGTGAGTTTGTTTTTTTATAAAAGAAGAAGAAGAAGATTGCTTTTTGGCTAAACCGAAACTTATCCGAATATTCTATGGGCAAGTCTTACCAAAATTCAGGTAACCAATCAACCCATTTATGTAAATGTATATCTCGTGTCCACATTAATACAACAGTTTCGAAATATTAAGGAATAAAAAATCTTAAGATTCTCTATATGTCTTCTACTTATACATATGCCTGGTCAAGTTTAAACGGATGGTCGGCGTAGTAGACGAATCCAATCGTATCAACATTTAAAACCTAGATGATTAACAATGGGTGGAAATGTTCATGTTCTATGTATATAGAATTATTAATATAAGTATTTTTTTTTTTTGACGAATGAGTGAAACGATTATGAGTTTGCAATTCAAAAGACTAATTGTTAATGAATAGAGAGATATATGTTATCCATATAATAGTATAGTTCAATTCTCATATTTTGCTATGAGATTTATGATATTTTGGTTATTGAATATATGTTGTCTATATGGTTTTGGTAAAGTAATTCACTAACCAACGCTTCGTGACAACGAGTCTTGTTTAAAAAAAAAAAGTTATAATCCCACTCATACGAGTTGGAGTATATCATTAGTTAAACATTTTAAACATCACAAAATTGAAAGTCAACGATGGATACTTGGCTTTCATGCTTACAATTCTCCGCTCGTGTACTTGGTTAAATTATAGAAGGGCAAAAGTCGAAGGAACTCGTTGTAATTCGTTATTAGTCCGACCGACCAAAGAACAAGAAAAGGCACGCATCGTGTGAAAACTAAAAGATGGGAGAGCCGGAGAGGCATGCCTTTCACATGCTTTATTTTATTAAATTAAAATCGAACACAATTAGTGTTTTAAAAGAAAACTAGGAGGAATCCAACTAAAACTATCTTATAAAATCTACTTCATCCGTTCCATTTTATAAGAAGTTTTGTCTAAAAACGCGCATATTAATAAATCTATTTTTATTTAAAAAATATCATTTAATGTTTTACTTTAAATTTATCCAACCAATCAAAATTAGTTGTTTGCATAGAAACTTGCAAAAATCCTAACAAAATGGAACAAGAAAAAATACCTAAAACCTAAAACTTTTTATATAATGGAACGGAAAGAGTAACAAATAGAGGTACACATCAGTAATCTCCTCACATCAGTTAGTTTCATTTTTAAAACTTTACGCAAAACAACAGACAATAATTAATTGTGAAACTCATATAGATCGTTGTGGCTGGAATGCCTAGGCACAGTTATTAAGTATTAACCCAATGCCATAGTTCATTTGACACACTAGCAGCTAAGACTAGTTAATCAGTAAAAATAGCAGTAAAAACAAATTGTGCGGCAAAGCATGGGAAACGGACAGTAAAATATTCAACAGGCTCTCGGGCCCAGTGAATGAATTGGGCCGTATCCAATTTTATTTCTTCATAAGTCATCTTCCAGTTTTAGTATTTCCGTCGGTAACTTTCCTCCACCGCCGTTGGTTGTTTTGTTCATACTCGTTACGCGCCGCCGTCCCGTGTTTTTTTCTTTTCTTTTCAAAACGACGAGGTTTTGTTACTTCCGAAACGATGTCACTTTGTTCTTCTTCTTCTCACTTTTTGATTCTCAAAAACAAACCCTAAATCCCCGCTTCTTCTCTGATCTTTTTACTCAATTAGTCTGCTTCTTGGTCCTTGCCCACCAATCGATTATTCGTTTCCCGTGAAATAACGGCACGAACTCAAATCGAAAGTTGAGCTCGTCTAGTTTGTGAAACCCTCTCTAGAACAGAGAAGAAGAAGGCAGAATCTAAGAAAGATGAAGATTGCTATTGAAGGTTGTATGCATGGAGACCTTGACAATGTGTATAGAACAATTCAACATCATGAAAAGATTCACAACACCAAAGTCGATCTCCTCCTCTGCTGCGGCGATTTTCAGGTAAGTTTACTGATATTAGTTTACCGGAAGAAAGAACCAATTCGATTTTTGCTTGTGTGTTAAATTCGTTTTGGTATTAGGCAGTGAGAAATGAGAAAGACATGGATAGCCTTAACGTTCCTAGAAAATACAGAGAGATGAAATCTTTCTGGAAGTACTACTCCGGCCAAGAAGTTGCTCCCATTCCCACAATTTTCATCGGTGGGAATCACGAGGCTTCTAACTACTTGTGGGAATTGTATGTTTTCTACTATTTCTACTCTTGTCTTGTAGTTAGGATTCTGAAGCTCAAAAATGTCTTCTTGATGGTTTCGTTGTTCTTCTATAGGTATTATGGAGGTTGGGCTGCTACAAATATCTATTTTCTGGGTTACGCCGGGGTTGTAAAGTTCGGTAATTTGCGAATTGGAGGCCTTTCGGGTATTTACAATAAGCAGCATTACCGTTCAGGTTTGTTTCTTCTTCATCTCTCTGATTAAGTACCAAATTCCAGCATTTGAAATTGAAAATACTTGGATTTAGGGAAATTTTTGGTTTTGTTGTTGTTTGTCAATAAGTGAAATCAGTCTTCTTCTTTTTTTTTCTGAGTAGGACACTTTGAGCGACCACCATATAACGAGAGCACCATCAGATCAGTTTATCATGTTCGTGAGTATGATGTCCAGAAGTTGATGCAACTTGAAGAGCCGCTTGATATATTTCTCTCACACGATTGGCCTGTTGGGATCACTGATTACGGAGACTCAAAAGCTCTTCTTCAGCATAAACCATACTTCCGCGAAGAGGTAAAAGTGATAAATTTGAGAACATGATTCTACTTGTTCATTTTGGTTATGAGATGATTGCAATTAATTCGTCCAAGTTTATTACAGATCGAGGCGAGAACTCTTGGAAGTAAACCAGCTGCTCTACTTCTAGAAAAACTAAAGCCTCAGTATTGGTTTTCAGCTCACTTACACTGCAAATTTGCTGCTGCTGTTCAACATGGGAACGATGGCTCTGTGACAAAGTTTCTTGCCCTCGATAAATGCCTTCCTGGGAAAAAGTTTCTACAGGTATTTCTTCCTTCCTGTCGTCTACCTTATGCTTTGTACTTTTGAAACAAAGGATATCTTATAATGTCTTAGGATGTTCACTAGATTATTGAAATCGAATCAGAGCCTGGACCTTTTGAGGTCTTATACGATGAAGAGTGGCTAGCAATAACACGAAAGTTCAATTCTATTTTCCCACTAACAGGGAGAAACGCAAACTTCAGGTATACCATTTTAAACAAGCTACCTACTAACACATGTTTATATTACTTCCATTCACATCTCTACCTACTTACATACTGTTTTGAGACAATAGCGCTGCTGGAATGAATATAAAAGAAAGCCGTGAGTGGGTGAGGAAAAAGCTAGAAGAAAGGCAATTTAAACCTTTTGAGTTTGCGAGGACAGTCCCTGCATATAACCCTTCACAACGTATCTTTGACTCCATACCTGGTAAGTTAATGTACAGGATATAATAGAGCATTATGTAAAGTTGATTAATAACTGATGAGATCTATTAGGATGTACAGCATACGGATAATTTTATTGAAAGTGTTTTATTCTGGTGGAATTATGTAGAGACACCACAGAATCCCCAGACGATGTCTTTGTTAGAGCTCCTTGGTCTCCCATATCTGCTTGATTCATCACTAGTATCTGGGGAAAGAACTGAGATCCCTGCTTCAGCGGGTCCATCAGGTATGATTATGGCTTTCTTTGTAAGATTAGGACTTCGTCTGGGAGATTTATATAATATGTATTCTGTGAAGTTGTTCATTTACTCATTTTACCTTCCTGGAAATGAAACTGCGTTAAGCACCAATGAGTCAATGACAGAGATGTTGAGTGCAATGTCAAGAATCAAACATGTCGTGTTGTGTATTGCAGATTTTCCGACACGTGATAGCGAAGAAATCCCAATTGATGACATTGATGAAATAGAAGAGATAAAGGAAGCAAAAGCGGATGAATCTACTAGAGAGGAGGCATGAATCTCTCCGTTCCAGTGGTCAGAATCTTTGTTCTCTTGCTAAATTCTTACTGCCTAATCGTCAAGCTGGATAACAACCACATTAGTGGGGATTCTGTGATTAGAAAATGAGATTTCTTTTCTTTTTCTACATTATTTATCAGCGTAAATTATATTTGTGATATTAAAGAAAAGTATATCATAAAAATGTCTTGGAGAAATGTTCTTCTAGAAAGAAAAAGTTGGAAATATACTCTGTTCATCCATTTTTCAAGAAAATTGAGTATTTTTTATTCGAGGAAGTTCTCTGGCATGCATTGGCTATGGGAATGTACTTTCCGACAAAACCCATAGATATGTCGAATTCACTTAAAACCTTTGACGTTTTATACTACAGAAATCCGGTTTTGCGGAGATAGATGATCGCCATGGATGATGGCATGATGCTGGCATTGTTGGATTGAATTGAACACGACCATCAATGATTCTTCATTAAATGCGTTGACTCAGTTTCATCACCCCAACCACAATTCTCTCCATCTCTCTAGGTCTCATACACAAACATCAAATAGAGCAAAATTAGTGAGAGTCTAATCTCTTACAATTAAAAAAAAATAATAACCAAAAATGAGAACCACTCTTTTTAAAATTTAAAATTTAATTATAAAATCAGTTTTTATTAAAATACTAATAAATTTTTTTTGAAAAAATACTAGAGTTTCTCATAAATGCACATGCTCTTATAGTTTATAACGCACGATTCACGACAATCATCAATGTCCACTTCCTCTCTCTCTCACACTCTTATTTCATCATTGTCACTTTCCTTCTTTAGTCAAATCACACAGAAAAAATGGCGTCAACATATGCCTCTTACAGACTAAACCATTCATCTCTTCTTCATTTCCTTTTGTTTCTGTCTAGTCTTTTCACTTCCTCCGCCGACCTCTCTTTTAATTTCTACGCCACTTCTTGTCCTGTAGCCGAGTTTCTCGTCAGAAACACCGTTAGATCTGCTTCCTCCTCCGATCCAACTATCCCCGGAAAACTCCTCCGTCTCCTCTTCCATGACTGTTTCGTCCAGGTATAACGCACTCACTACGAATAACAGATAAAATTCAAACAATTTGGATTGAGATTTGAATGTTTGCAATGCAAAGGGGTGTGATGCGTCAGTGTTGATACAAGGGAATAACACGGAGAGAAGCGATCCCGGAAACGCATCTCTTGGAGGATTCTCCGTCATAGACAGAGCCAAGAATGCCATCGAGATTTTCTGTCCGGCCACTGTTTCCTGCGCTGACATCGTCGCACTTGCTGCTAGAGACGCCGTCGAAGCTGTAGTAACTTTCACTTCCCTTCACTCCACTCTTTCTTTATTGCTCTAATCCGGTTTAACTAATACGAATTGAACCGAAACCATTCAGCAAAAAAACTCTGAAAATGAACCAATTCTGGAAACCGGTTGACCTTCTTAATTTTGTTGGTTATGGGACAGGCTGGAGGACCGGTGGTTGAGATTCCGACCGGTAGGAGAGACGGGAAAGAATCGATGGCCGCAAACGTAAGACCGAACATTATCGACACAGATTTCACTCTCGGTCAAATGATCGATTCCTTTACCTCTAAAAGCTTGTCAATTCAAGATCTCGTCGTCCTCTCGGGTATATATATCAATGTTTCTTGAACTTTTCTACTCCAAAATGTTTAAGCTAAACTTATTTTTGTTAATTACAATCAGGAGCACACACGATTGGGGCATCGCACTGCAACGCATTCAGTGGAAGGTTTAAACGAGACCCGAAAGGAAACTTCGAGCTAATCGACGCGTCTCTCGACAACTCCTACGCAGAGACACTAATGAACAAGTGTTCGTCCTTAGAATCTTCGTCGTCATTGACCGTGAGCAACGATCCAGAGACATCGTCGATATTCGATAATCAGTACTATAGGAATCTGGAGAAGCACAAGGGTTTGTTCCAGACGGATTCAGCTCTGATGGAGGATAATCGGACGAGGAAGATGGTGGAGGATCTGGCGAGTGATGAGGAAAGTTTTTTTCAGAGATGGAGAGAGTCATTTGTGAAGCTGAGTATGGTTGGTGTCAGAGTTGGTGAAGATGGTGAAATAAGACGCTCTTGTTCTTCCGTTAATTAGACCATTTTGTGCATCTTAACTATTTTTTCCCATTTTGGGGATTTATTTGTCGGCTTTGGTTGCTCTTTAATCTCTCCATTGAATTTTTCTTTTTAGTGTTTTTTCCTTTTCTTTTTGGTGATCACGTAAAATGTCTTATAGTTTTGTTCGTAACGATGTCTCGTTTACTCGGATTTTGTCTTTAAATTCAGTATTTTTGTCTAAATGTATAAGGTTATTTACAGAACAATACCATAACATAGTTATAGAATTATTTTAGCATGTTATATAAACAAATATTGGATATAATCAAACTAAGGATATCATAATAGAATGTTCTAATTAATTAATTCTCTTCCATGATATAGAAGCTACATAAGTAAAAAATTTAAAGCTTGTTATCTTTTATTATTCTTACTTACAAGTAACAGCCGTGGTTTTCAATTGTTTCAAATTTGCAATTATCTCATTTATTTATGGGTTAATAACTTAATAGTTATAGGTGTGTATATAAGTGAAATTGCAAGTAGAATATCACAAATTGTAACATTCTTTAAAAGTCTTATAGAAGAAAAAATACCTTAATAATAAAGTATATATATACCCACTGACACTGACACTGTTATAAATTGTAAATGTGATTATCCATCACATGTTATATTGTTGACTATCTTTTCTTAAAGCTTGGGGGTCAAGTTTCTTTTAGTCTAATTTTATCATATGCTCTTATATCATGATCCATTTATGTAAACGACTAATACGTCAAACACACTAACCTAGGGTCTCCCTCTCTTTGTATAAGTGTTGTTGTTATGTGGTTTTTCACAACACACACAAATAAGTAAGCTTGTTGTGAGAGTAATCAGTTAAAACCATTGTAGAAAAAACTCTAGGCTCAATCTTGATCATTCCTTGAATTTCCGTTTAAAAGTAAAAAAGTGGTGATGGCAATCCTGGATTTAGATGCCCGAGCGGCTAAGTTAGGGATTGATTTCTCTCAGATTGATTTCGATTCGGTTCTCCTTCCTCATCTCATGGAGAGAATTTTGGAATTGAGAGGTGTGATTATGATTATGATTATTATTATTATTATTATTATTATTATTATTATTATTATTATTATTATTA
>VBRH01000001.1:361980-385786 GCA_014578085.1 Cardamine resedifolia | reverse complement strand
TGGCATATTATTTAGGATATTGAAATAAAACTTACTCCTGAGGGAAAGGAATAAAGACACTGCATTATTTTTTTTTTATAATTTTCTTAAATAGTATAAAATAAAATATTTTTTATTTAGATTAAAAATAATATTTTTATTAAAAAACAATTTTTTATATAGCACAAATCTCCTAAATTCATATTTTTAGGATTGAGTGTTTAGGAAAAAATGGGCTGTGACTGTGGGTTTGGCTGAAAAAAAATATTTGAAATGTAAAAGATGGTGTAGTTAGGTTGCAGATACGCACGTGTGAAGAAGTTTAATCACAGGATAGCTGAGGGGTGGTAGGTGGTTCTACAACGCTTTGGGCTGTAAACAGATTATAAATGGGCTTTTATATATGGTCCATCTCGGGTCTAATCACTTCAATGTCTAACTACTTCCAGCCACGAATCGAAATACATTTAAAGATCAATTAGGCCCAACCGCCAGATTTTTCTGTGGAAGCAATCGAATCAACCCAACTATTAATTAACAGCGGATCTGATTTGTGACATATAAAACTGGTAGTAGCATTTTAGAAAGAACGATAAACAATGTTTAAATTGTTAAAAAAAAAGAAAAAAAACAAATTATGTACGTTGGAAATAGTTCTGACGGATTTTCGACCAAATAGTTTCGTCGGTAATCCGTTGGAAATTTATGACAGATTTCGAGTAATCGTCGAAAATCCGATGGAAAATATGTACGTTGATATAATCGTTTAAATTTTGAAAATTCTGACGGAACTATTTTGTTAGATTACCGTCAAAAAATTTTGTCGGATCACCGTTGAAAATTTTGTTAGTTTTTCAATAACTATTTTATAGTGAATGTTTTGGTGAAAAAATGCGCAAAATAGTTTCGAAAATTAAAGTGATAATAAAAATAGTTTTATTTGTACTTTTACAGGTCTAAAAAGGCAATAAACAAACAATATTGAAATAGTAAAAATAAAAACAGTATTATAAAAAAATGAATACCGTTTACAATACTTCTACTTCATTTTCATAAAAGTTCGTTATAATTTTATTTTCTGGTCTAAAGAGATGCAGAAAGAAAATAATGTTCAAGCTGCTTTTTATTGTTTGTCAACAAGTTCAAGGTGGTTTAGATAAATTACAATAGCCCCAAGCATATGATTAGCCCAATATTTTAACTTTAAAACTAATATTTCATATTTAATTCTGTAATTAACAAAATCAGAAATTCAAAATAACATGGTCACCACTCACCTCACCACCCCTATATATCCCCAGCTCTCAAAATCGACCACGTCCTCATCACTACACACATCGAAAGAGAGACAAACACCAAACCATCACATAAACAAAAACCATTTCTTTGTCTTGTGTCTTTTATCTCTAGCCATGGAAGCCAAGAAGTCCAACAAGATCACAGAGATCGTTAAGCTTCAACAGCTCCTCAAGAAATGGCGAAAACAAGCAAATGCATCAAAAGCAGCCAAGAACAACAACAACGAAGACAACAACACTAGCAATGGTGGAGGAAGTAAGAGCATCAAGTTTCTGAAGAGAACACTTTCATTTACAGATGCAACAGCTGTGCCTAAAGGTTATCTAGCTGTCTCGGTCGGGTCAGAGAAGAAGAGGTACACAATACCAACAGAGTACCTTAGCCACCAAGCTTTCCATGTTCTTCTACGTCAGGCAGAAGAAGAGTTCGGGTTTCAACAAGCTGGTGTCTTGAGGATTCCATGTGAAGTTGATGTTTTCGAAAGCATATTGAAGATAATGGAGGAGAAGAACGAAGGGTACCTGGTGATGACATCAACAACAGCTAAGCAGGAGTGTAGGTTTAATGCTGCTGCTGCAGCAGATGATAAGACGAGTTATCGGCATCCATCGAATTGTCCTCGGACTCCTTCACACCAAACTCACAGTCACAGCCCAATGTGCAGATAGTTTTGTTCATTGCTTTGCTTCTATATCTTCTTCTTCTTCTTAATCCTCCTCTTTTGTTGACTTAAGCCATCATTCTGCTTATTCCACTTTTTCTCTAGGAATTTGGATTTGTGTGCTTCAAAGTTTCTGAGTAAGAGGAGAGATTTTTCAATAACGGAATGTACAAACGGATCATTGAAACTGTCCTGATGACCTCTGTTCCTGGAGACTCTTTGTTCTTTATCTGCTCTGTTTTTGATTTTTGTTGTAGTTACCTCTGACTGATGAAAACTTAAAAATGACTACTCACCAACACATTGATAGAACCATCTTATTCCTGATGACAAATGCATAAGCCTTGTGGTACAAGAACATATCAAATGAACCAAGCAAAAACAATATTTGCATTTTTACACAAAACAGATTTAAATCCTTTGTAATCCAGTCGTCTGCATTTGCAACACAAGTCAATAGAAACATTCATAAACCGAAGATTTGATAAGTTTGGAATATCATACAAGTTGATCTATAATCTCAGCTGATAAAACCTAATGAAACTAGAGGAGAATGAGTTAAACATCTGCATTTTGTCTTTTAACCCTAATCAGAAATCAAACTCACAAGAATCCAAAAATGCAACGATGATTAAGAAATAAAAAGAGAAAGAAGAAAAAAAGGAATGGTTCATTTTTCTATTTGTGCAGTTAGCGTTCTTTTCGGAACAACCATGTGAATAGAAGTTGCAGTTATGTTTAAGTAATCAGAGATTAAAAAATTCATAGAATAATCAATAATGTAATCATACCAATAATTACGGGATTGTACTTCTAATCACCAACTGGAATGTGGTTGTTAAACTATTCAAAAGAAAAAGGTACGGTATCCTAAGCTTCTCTTACGGAAAACTAAAGCTATTAAGCTATAATAAGGATACTTGGTAATATAATAAGCTAATAGCAGAGTCACAGCAATATTTTTATGTAAACTAAGTAGCTCCATCATTGTGATCACATGCATATACGTTCATCTCGAAAGAGTACGGCTAATCAAAAGGACTAATTTGACAATCCCCTAATCCAATCAGGACTCAATAAAGAAAGAGGAAGATTTTAATGCAATCAAATGTTGGTTCTCTGCCATATGATTAATGAGGGTCAAAGTCAAAACATGAACATCGAGATCCGATTAAACGGAAAAACCCCACATGAAATCTGTACCTTGAGATTTAATACCATCTAAAACTAATTGCCAAAGACATGTGCATCTATCTATCTCCTGAAACTGATATCGAGGATTATGAATAAGAAACTTGGAGAAAGAGATTTGCAGGTTCTATAAAGACAGCAAGATCCAGCAGCAAGTTAACAAGAATAACCATATGCCTTGGAATCATAAAAACCGTTGGAGAGCCAGTCCATGAGACCATGACTCATAGTTTTCTGCTTTAAAGATGGGTTGACTGTTGAGGAGGTCATAAGCTAAAGGACAAGGGAATCACATTTTTTTAAGGCATTAATCAATGAATGCATATAAATATCTACATGAGACACATTGCAGACAAAAACCAACCAGGAAAGGTTAAAAAGTCAGCTTCACACATGAACATAGATATCAGTGAAGAAGGCAATTCAATCACTAGTCTGACCAATGTTACAATGTGCTTATATACATATGGCTATATACTAGAAAAAAAAAAAGAAGGAAACCTGAAACTCAAATGGGTCACTTGAAGAAGAGTGTTGATGATACACACAAAGGAGCTTTAGAACAAAAGTTCATCGCCGTCTTCTACATTAGGAAATGTGACACATTTGAACACTTTACACTTTCTACACAACACATATCCCACCTGTTATCACATTATTCAAGATTCATAACTCAAAAGAACCATTTCATAGCTTCACTCATACATTGGGGAAGGAAATGTTCACAAACACTAAGGGATGAGTAATGACCTAATTGAAATTACGAATTCTACTTACAGCTTTACAAGTTGGGCAACGTCGATAGATTCTCTTGTTCTCAGATTTCACATTTGTTTTCTGACCTTCACAGAAATCGCAGATCAACCATCCTTTCCCGTTACAGTCTTCGCACAAAATCGTCGCGTCATCGTCTCCCTTCACGAAAATCCTCAATCAATTGTTAAATTTCAGCAATTCGATTTCAGTTTCATCGAACTTTTGGTTTAGTACCTGTGACTGCTCGAGCTGGTGTTCTTGTTGTTGAAGTGGAACGCATCGTAAGGGCTCAAAGCGGTAATGCTGACGTCGACGCGTCGACGTGGATGACGCCGGCGACGGTGAAGATGGTGGCATGAGCCGTAAATAAGAT
Organism: Cardamine resedifolia; assembly: GCA_014578085.1. Taxonomy (NCBI): domain Eukaryota; kingdom Viridiplantae; phylum Streptophyta; class Magnoliopsida; order Brassicales; family Brassicaceae; genus Cardamine; species Cardamine resedifolia. The sequence goes on along the minus strand of VBRH01000001.1, from coordinate 381,527 downwards.
GAATTCGGAGGCCGTAACGTTATCCATGTCGCCATTTTGCTTTCTTCCACAATCCAACTTCAGTGGCGGTTGATTTCTCTCACACAAATTGTCAAATTCCGCTGTTACAGTAATTAATGGGCCGAATATGGGTCAAATTAAGGCCCATTAGTTTCGTTCCAATATAAACCCAATGTCCGTCTTCAACATCACTCACTGGACAGTGGTGATCTTGTTTCTAGAATCTCATGTTTCCATTTTTATGGTTCTAAGTGAGAATTAACAAATGTGTGAACCGGTAATCTTAAATCAAAGGCTTAATTGAGACTGGTTTTGATATCTGGTTTATGTACGGTTTATTAATTGGTTCAGATCAAAAGGATCGAGTGATTTGGAGGTTATTAGACATTGTAAACGAGTAACGGTGTTAGTTACTTCTTTAGCTCGAGCTCATCCCTTTGTAAGGGGTCAAAGCTCTGTTGTCTATGTAAGGTGAATATAGTGGATTGCTAGAGAAGGAGCATAGATGAGACGTATGGTTTCTCACACGAGAACCTGCACTCGTATAACTCTCATGTCTTCTTCCACTTCTTCTATCCTTGCAGCGCGACCTCTGTTTTCTGCATTTGTTAAGATCGTGTTCAATAGATGCAAGAGCCACAACATCATTTTGTTCTTCCCAAATCCAAACTAGCATCGTGGAAATTTCACAATTCGTCTCAAACATAACGATAGAGCTCTCGTAAAAGATTACTGCAAACAAACAACCGAAGCTCAAACAAGATCTGTGTATTTGTATAATAATATACAACACAAGAATCTGCAGCTGTTTTCTTATGTCTAGTTTAGTCAAAGAAGAAATACCACAAACCCCAAGTGCTAAATATGAATGTATCCATGAAGAAGAATCTAAACCCTTTCTAGAGAATACCAACAATATATTTGACTCAATCAAGTGTTCTTCCAATTAGTAAACTACACCTGATTTTCATCTACTGAATTGAATGTGGCGCAGCAAGTTATGCCTCGGATACCGGTAAATTCATCTCGTCTACAAATTCTTTAGTCATCTTCAAGAAACCTTCCATATGAAGTTGCTTCCATTCCTTTAGAAAAATATTAAACACAACAAGTCATGATTCAGAGAGAGACACATAAAAGACCTAAATCTATGAACAAATCAAGATATCTCACCTCAAAATCCCATGTCCCATACAGGTCAGGATCATCTTTCTTGGCCCAAATGTAAGTTTTTGTTTGCAGTTTCTCTGAACTATCCTATGGATTGAAGGGAAAAAAAGAAAAAACATAAATTTCAACATCTCTACAATTTGAAATCTGTAGAAATGAATGGAGAATGATATGAAATGACTCACTGTTAACAAAACTTGAACATTCTTTCTTACATACTCAATATCCTCAAACTCATCTAAAATGCAAAGTTCATGATCTGTGATTCCAAATAATACCTACACACACACAAAAATCAAAATTTCCCAATCTCAAATATTTGAAATCCCTAAGCCATAACTTCATCTTACAAATCTGATTACAAACCTTGCCAGAGACTTTCTTGGCCTCAGCTGGTAGAATCGCGGGATAAACACGTCCTTTGATGCTGAATCTATGACTACAACATCTCAAAATCCAAAATCAATTTTCCAAAGAATTCGATTTCAATAAAGCCGAATCGATCACAGACAGAGAGAGAGAGAAGAAATCGTACAAATCAGGGAGGACTGCGGAGGCTGTTTGAGGTACACGGTGGAGGAGGAGGCGAACGACGTCGTCCGCCATGAGACTGCCGTAGACGAATACACTGTGCATTGTCACTGTGCCACTCATCTTCTTCCACTGACTTGTGCGAAGCCTTCGACGACATCTACAGATTACAGACAATTGAGTGGGCCCAAAAACAGAATTTTTTTAGATTCTTTGGGCCTTTTAAGGTGTATCGTCCAGAACTTTCTCAAAATGGGGCATGAAATTAGCAAAACTATAGCGACTCTGCTGGGGATCGAACCCAGAATCTCTGGTTTCGTAGACCAGCGCCTTATCCATTGGGCCACAGAGTCCTTGTTGACAGCAATTTATATCTCTTAAATATATTACCCAAACATACCATACCTAACACATGCCCAGGCCTCTCTTTCATCTCTCGCAATAAACTGAATTAAAACCGTCTAATTTGAATTAGTCGAACCAGTCTAACCGAATAAAACAATTCGAATCCAAATATGAAACAACAAGTCAGCCGTTAAATTATTGAGTCATTATGATAAGAATGAGAAAACGTCTGCTAAAGGTTTGATTTTTAACGGTTTATTTGCGCCATTATGATCAACCCATTGTCTGGTTTCAATTTGCTAAAACTCTATGAATTGAATATATTCAGGTATGAGGCATGGATACAGCATAAAGCTAGCAGAAGATGAAATATGAAACCATGAAACCAACGGATCAAACAAGGTCTTTGTATGGGTTTTAGTCTGTTTACAAACAAGGTCTTTGCTTCATGGAAATCGTAAGTTCTTTTTTTTTTCTGCTTCTTCTTTATTTAGTTTTGCGTGATCGTAGAATTTGTGGCAAATTTTATCCATTTGAAGGAGTAAAGAAGAAAGGAACCATTGTGTTTGTTTTTCAGTGATTTTTTTTGGGTGTATATAACTAAGAATTATTCATGAGACAATATGAGTTCCAATTTGTATAAATTTCATCATCTCTTGTATTAAGAAATGATTTTAGGATTTTGTGATTGGGAGATTTTAGTTATTTATTTTTTCTAAATGGAACAATATAATTGGCAGAGACGGTAGATTAATACGCACGACAGGTTAGCTTCATTGTCATCTTAAACTGTAAATACGCACGTTAGCTAATAATAATAAAATAATTGTACTAAGAAAGGGGATTTTCGTGGGTCTTAGCTATTGGTTGGATTGCGATACCAAGTAAACGATTTGAAAAATCGAAGAATTGGCCGTGGATTATCGTAGCAGATGATACGAGTGAATTTTGATGGGAGGAAAGAGGATATGTACCAAGTCACTATTTAACCTTTTACGTCAGATTTGATTGAGATCATCTTTTGTTGTCTTTTTGCAAATTGCAGTGATATTTTTATATCTGTACACAAAAGTTTTAAAATGCTGTCCTTTGGATAACTCCAACGGATCAAAAAAAGGGGATATGAACTAAAAGCATTATGGTCCTTTCATACTATGAAAAGGGTTAATTTTTTTAATCATGAGAAAAGTATTGTGGAAACATATTTTTTGTTTCTCAAACTCAAATATTTTGTGATGAAAAAAATTAATTTGTGGTTTGTAAGTTAGTCACGAACCTAGTTCCATCCATATAAAATTCACGTTTCCGATACCCTTGATAAGAACAAGTATTTGTTTTCATAAATTCCCATAAAGAAAATAACATTTTGAAATAAAAATTAACCATACATATCTGCATAATTATGTCTACATTATGTATGCCTACTGAATTAAAATCATACTCCATATACGAAAGAAGAAGGGCACTCCCCAGGATTGGACACGTGGTCACACAAAGAAATCCCTGGTAATTTTTCTCCATCCGCCTATTCTCTTCCTCCATTTCTCTCAATCTCCGGTATGCAATATTTTTACAGTATTGTTCATTGCAAAGGGCTTAAACTTATATATATATATATATACATACATACAAACAAGAAAATTATGTGATAAAGCCCAAATCTTCTTAAAACCCTGATCATGAACCATGATTAAGATGAACAAAGCATGCACTCTCAATATGAACACAATTTGTTTACTTGCTACAACTAAAACCTGATCACGAACCATGATTATTTTGAATGCAGCATTCCACACTCAGGTGTGAAAGAAAAAGAAAAAAACTCTCTGGCCCCTAGTGGATCCTCATGCCTGCAAAATGTACTCTTACAAGACGCAAGGCATAAGATGCTGCTCGACTGCAGCTAGATTCAAGCAAACTGATCCATAGCTAAATGCTGTCGAAGTCAGAAGATTGTACCATATCCTCTAATATAGTCTATTTCGTATTGACAAAGCTGAATATGAGATGCCAGCAACAGAAAATTAATAAGAAGATTTAGAATTTTGACAACTTTCTGATGTGTCATTTTTCATAGAGTGCAAAACAATATTCATCTGTAGTGTATGGATATTGTAGACGAAAAAAGGCATTTCATATCAGATTTCAGACCAAAAGACAAAACATAAGTGGCTGTCTAACTCAAATCTAAATGCGTAGCCACAAACAAACAAAAAAAACCATGATAATTCATTGCATAGGTTGAGGTGGAAAATAGTAAGGGACCTTGCACGTGTGGTGGAGCTGTGAGAAGTTTTCGGCGCTATGAGCTCTGCAGAGACTGAAACCTCCCCTCTCAATATCCTGGGACGACTCCTGGAGATCAACGTAATAGAAGTAGTTTCTCTCGAGGTCAGGGAAGGAGCTAGAAGGGAGACAGAAAGGGACTTTGATAGGAAAATACAGAGATCTCCAATGTCTTCGGTGTAAGTAGCATTTCCTTGTTCGTCTAGAAGGAATACCATAAAACCTTTGGTTTCCGCATCCGGCATATTATGTTCGACGGACCTTGGAAATGGTCATATATTATTAATAGTATATGGTAAAATAAAATGAAGTATTGAAAAGAAAAAAAGCTCTCATACACAGGTGTTGGGTCATACCTGTACCAAAAAACAAGGAAAGTCTCGCCGGCTGATGATCCTGTAACACGAATCCCAATTTTCAGTTTATAAAGCAACATTAGCAGCTGTTGAACAGGAGAGAACACCAAAATCGGAAACCTATTGGATCTGTAAGACGTTGAAAAGATACATTCCAAAAGCTTCCTGGTTCAAAGTGAACTCCGGGAAGTGGTTTGGTCAGGTGGTTTCCATGGTATGGGAAGATAGTTCACGAGAGACCTGACAGCGGGAGTTCACTTTGAACCAGGAATATTTTGGAATGTATCCTTTCAAAGTCTTACAGATCCCAGATTTGATCAGTCATGCTTCACAAGAATTTCACCATCGAACTAGGAAGCGTTCGCTGGTGGAGGTGGGCTCCACATAGAGTTCTGTCCTAGAATATGAATCTAACAGATCAATCTCGCAATGTGACAACATGGGAAGGTCGCGAAACAACAGCTGAGAGGAGACCTTAAGGTTAAAGTGGAGGTCACATGAGCACAAGTAGTTGCCTCCAGGAGTAGGCAAATAGAAGCATTTGTCTTCTATGGAATAAGTCAGACTTGAGGAGTTCGACCAACTGATAGGGAGCTCGAGGTTAGTCCGCCTCATGTCACGACCGTGTCTATAGAGACTAAGCTGTCCACCCGCGAGCATGATAGCAATTACACAGTCTTCTTCAAAGAAAAGAGAATGAGAGCACATTGCCACACTGCTCACTGATGGGTTTACGTTACAGGGCACATCAGTAAGCGGAGGCGGAGGCAGAGGAATCATCTGGGGGTTTGATTTGGAAGCCAAAGGGTTCGAGTAGTCGCTAACACTTATAGACCCATCGCGCTTCTCATAGAAAAATCCCCATCCATGGGAACTTCCCACCAGTCTCGAGCCAACGATCTCTTTAGGGATAGTTTTGTCTACCCTCACTAACCCTTTCTTGGCCAGATCGATGACGAAGAGCTCTATGATGTTGCTTCCGTCCCTTAAAGTTGCCTTAATAAGGGTAAATGAAAGAAAACGAGACACGTTTCAAATGAAGTAGTAAAGCATATCCATTTTAATAAAAGAAGACTTGGCAATTTAAAATAAATCAATGAAAAATTTAATTGAAGATAGGGTTGAATAGTAATTAAGTTGAATACCTTTGAAAAAAAAAAAGAAGTAATTATAAGTTGAATACAATACATTTGAAGTACTATCTATAGAGTGGGTCAAAAACCTATGATTTAGACTGTGGATACGTTTGGCCTTGACATTAAAAGATTATATTTGTTTTGACATAAAAAGAGCACCTAATTCTAGATACATTTCTGTTTGGCTTTTAAAAAACACCTACAATATACTTCTATTTCTTTGATTACTTTAAGAATGGATTACTCATAGCTTTAGAAATCGACCTAGTAACGTCCATGTACCAATTTTATATTTATAGGAATGTTCTAGAGACAAAACAAGACTTTCATGGCTTTTAGTCACTTATTTCTTGTTTAACTCCCAACAAATAGCCGCAGGGGTCACGTGGTTGGTTGGTCCTAAGCCAAACGTGAAAGGAGCAGTTATTTTTCTGGCAACCAAATACCGAAAATCTAGATATATAATGTAACGTCACATTTCATAAATGTATTTTACATGTACTTTATATGATGTAAAAGTTGGTCAATAAAACAATTTGTATAAGTTTACCCAGAAAAGGTTATAATGATTTCAATAGACTGTTAAATTGTTTTGTTGGTATTCGAACAAAAAAAAAAATTGTATATAAAGTAACTCAAGTACACCCAGAATCTCTGGTTTCGTAGACCAGCGCCTTATCCATTGGGCCACAGAGTCCTTGTTGTCAGTAACCAAAAACATATCCTACCTAATAGGCTAATGCATGCCCAGACCTGTCTTTCCTCTCTCGCAATAAATTGAACTAAAATCGGGTCTAATTTGAATTAATCGAACCAATCTAACCGAATAAAAACAATTCCAACCCAAATAGGAAACAACAACTCAAGCCATTAAATTATTGAGTCACCAATTCACCATTCATAATCTCAAGTATTAAAGCTTTCATGGATTGCCTAATAACACTAAAGACAGTAATCACCAGTAACTTAGGTACACATCTGAAGAAACTCACGATTCATGGCTCAACTCAACTCAGTTTCCATGGAGTAATATCTTTGAGACAAAAGAGATCTGTTTGATTCAACAACCTTTGTTTATCCTCAAACAATGCCTGCACTCTTATCTGCCAGTTTCTGTTGCTTCTCGGGACAAGGATCTTCGGTTTTATCTTCCTCATAAGCTGCAACATGAACTCCAAGGGCCGCACGACCTGATGGGTCAAGATTCTGTGACCAAGCTGCGTCCCATTCCACAGCTTTTGCTGTACTGCATGCCACACTTGGACCTCCCGGTACAGTTGCTCTAGCAGCACTCTGCTCATTTATATAAATCCAAAAAACAAATCAGAGCAAAGATCGAGACAATTAAGGCGAAGAAGTAATTATGCGGATGAAAGCATTACCTTAGGGAAGAACTTTTCAAAGATGGTTCTGTAGTAGTAAGCTTCTTTTGTCACAGGTGTGTTATCAGGGAAGACAAAGCTTGCGTTCATCAGCATTGTGTCAGAGACCTTACCAAAAGAAAAAGGAAAACAATGCATATATCAACTGTGACTAAAGATACTTTTCTATGAATTAAAAAAAAAACATCGTATTACATGTTTGTTTGCATGATCTTTTAGACCATCAATCCAGCTGTATCCAACTCCATCACTGAACTGTTCTTTCTGCCTGTATAGAATGTGCTACATTTACCAAAATTATAAGTTGTTGTTAGCAAAGGTGGATAGTTTTGTCAAAGTTGCAGGGAGCACAAAGTTTTTGTTAGAAAACCTTTGGAAGGTAAGGATTTTTCTCATCATCAAAGGCATTGCGTAACACCCATTTCTCGATCCTCCCGAGATCAGGCCTGATCTGCATTGTAGTAGTGTAGACCACATTAATCACCAATTTTGTAACTTGAGATCAAATAAAGTCATGAAAGAAACGGATCAAAATCCCTCTTTTGGTGGGTGTGTAATAGAAAGGTGAAAAAGGAAAATGATAAGAAAGATACCACCTACCATCTTCCATTCTGGATCGATGCTCATTGCGACATCTATAAATTCTTTATCGAGGAAAGGTACACGAGCCTCAACACCCCATGCAGAAGTTGATTTGTTAGCCCTCAAGCAATCATATTGATGAAGAGCTTTGATCTGTAAACAAATCCGTACATAAACAAGATTCAGAAGTTACAAAAGGCAGAGTAACACGAGAAGTTCTGGTCTAAAGGCACTACCTTTCGGCATGTTTCCTCGTGAAACTCCTTCTTGTTGGGTGCTTTATGGAAGTACAAATATCCTCCAAAAATTTCATCAGAACCTTCCCCAGAAAGAACCATCTTTACACCAAGCGATTTGATTTTTCTCGACATAAGAAACATCGGAGTGCTGGCTCTTATAGTAGTTACGTCGTAGGTCTCAACATGGTATATGACTTCTTCTATGGCATCTATTCCGTCCTGATGTCGTCATCAGAAGAAGATATAAACAAACAGTCGATGAAACAAATCTCCGTACTCAATACTCTTATAATGTAAAAGAGAAAAGTTACCAACCTGAACGGTAAAGTGTAACTCGTGGTGGCGAGTCCCTAGATAGTCCGCAACTTCTCTGCCAGCTTTAAGATCAGGGGACCCCTGAAAAGAAAACAGATGAAATTTACAAATTTTGATGAGCATAGAAAGCTATAGGTGAAAACATTTTGAGAAATTGGGTAAGCCTTCAAGACCTTCAAACCGATACAAAATGTGTGCAACTTTGAACCCCACTGACAAGCAGCTTCTGATTTTTCCAGATGGCGTAACGCCACTGAAGCAACAAGAGATGAGTCTAATCCTCCAGATAGGAGGACACCAAAAGGCACATCAGTCATTAGTCGCTTTATAACAGCCTACAGTTCAAAGAGATGACCGCTTTCATATTTTCCAAACCAGATAAGCAAGTACAAACCTTGAGCAAATATACAAAAAGTATAATGAAACTGAAATTTGAGACCTTGAGGAGTATAAAGCTGCAGAATTTACCTTCTCAAAAGTATTGCGCACCGCTAAGGGATCATACGGGGTTGAAGGAACCAGCTCAGAGAACCACTGGGGGTTATACCACCTCCTAAGCCCACCTACAGGAAAGGTTTGTTCCATGAAACTACACAGTAAAATTCCTACACAAATTTACTAAAAGATGGAAATCTATTTGACAGTTTCTGAAATCTGTTGTCCACTTCAATATGAGTAATCCAAGAAACGTCATTATTTAACTTTGAATATAGATGTGATTTGATACGAAGTACAAACCTTGTTTACTTGAGTAGATGTGGCCTGGGGGGAAGCACATAAACTGTTCACAATCGTCACTAAGTGCTTTCATCTCGGAAGCAAACCATACAGAACCTGTGGAAGACAATTTGTCAAAGAATAAAATCAGTAATCAATGACAAAGACAGAATGATCTTAATCCATTGAGGTGAATATCTTAGAGAAATGTGAACACACCATCGAGACCCCACCCAATGTAGAGTGGAGTGATACCAATGGCATCCCTTGCAGCAATAAAACTTTTGTCCCGGGTATCAAGAAGCACAAATGCAAACATGCCATCCAACATGTCGACAAATTCCTCTCCATGTTCTTCATACTGCAATATTAAGAAAACATAAATCAAACCGACAGAAGTCTGAACACAGTAACTATTCAACTACCATAAGTTAACAAAGATTGCAGTGACCTCCTTGAAAACACACAACATCTAGGGAAGCCCTGAAGTCAAATCTCCCTTAATGGGTACTTACAAGATGAGCAATCACTTCACAATCACTCCCAGTACGGAATTGGTGAGACTTCAGATTTTCACGCAAGGCCTTGTGGTTGTATATCTCTCCATTGACCTGAAAGCAAGTAAAGAGTCCCACTTAAATCACATGAATCCTCATAAATTTTGAGGTTTGACTCATGAATTTTTGTGATCATTTTAAAGGAGATGGTATTCACTATTCCCCTGTTCCTTCAAGCAATTGAGATTAGGACGCAAGTAAAAAGTACCGTGACAACAATGGTCTTGTCTTCGTTATATAGTGGTTGATCTCCAGAAGTGGGGTCAACGATGGCCAAACGCTCATGAGCCAAATAACAATCCTCATAACAATGGAGCCCACTCCAATCAGGGCCTCTATGCCTCAATCTACACAGCATTCCAATGCACTTTTAAACATTCCAATAAAAAGTTGACCAATACATATTTTTCATCGTCTCCACAAGATAGAAATCAGGTAAAAGGCTCTTCATTTAAACAAAATCAACTCATTTGATCAGAAAGTTGGAAACTTTTCTCTTCCAAAATAATACCCATTAACCTTTAAAACATTGCGCAGCCAAAAACAAAAACCAAGGAGATCGAAAACAAAGAATTGACTGAGACACACAAAATGAATGGGAAAGATTTGAGAAAACCTGCGAGAGAGTTCGATGATACGGGAACGTTTTGCTTGGGAGTTATCGACGCAGCCTAACACAGCAAGAATTCCACACATGGTGGCGGCAATAAAGTTACACAACGGCTTCTCAGAAATGGATGCTGAGGGCTAAAAAGATGATCTTTATAAGCTTGATTTCAACTCGATCACAGCCGTTGATTCTGACAATTAATGATTATTTTTATTGCCAAAGAGAAAAGATTCTGATTTTTACTTTACCCTAATTCTCCTTTGACTTGTTGATTTTGGAAAAAAAGATTCTGTTCCAAGGCGCTGGCCATTCACGAGATTCACCAGATTCTCGAGAAGAAGACATAATCACTTAACGACGTCGTTGCAAACTATAGTTACAGTGCTGTTCAAACGACGTCGTTTGATGGGTTCCAAATTTCCAATTCTCCAACCAAACGGCTATGCAGTTCCATCATAAGCTTAGTGCCGAATTGAAGGTTTCATTAATGGAGTAACTCGTATGACTAAACGCTAATCAAAAGCTTATATAGCTCAACTAAATGCTCACGCTCACCCATATAAAACCCTAAATGGTTCTCTATGAAGACGGAATTTAGGGTTTCTCTGTGTTTTTTGTGAACAAACTTCAACAAGATGTATCGACTTCTCAGATTCTCCAAGCTGTCTCCTTTGAACAATGTGGTAAATTTCTGTTACCTTTTGCTTCCCTCTCTAGTGTAATCGATTTGTTTGCTTTTGGTTCTCAACTCTTACTTGCATTGCAGATACAGAGAAGCAGCTCCCGTCTGATTTCATCGTCTGCTGCAACGACCACCCCGTACATGATGCTTGGAAGTACGGTCAAGGAAGCTTTTTCAGACAGCAGGAAGCTCGCAGATGTGCTCTTGTTCGATCCAGTCAAGGAAGAGCTATTTACTGTCCCGAACAAAACAATCCCTAAAGAGCTCGTTGGCTCAAGTCTGGTCGGAAGTTCACAGGGATGGGGATTTTTCTACGAGCGGCGTGATGGGGTATTAAGTATTAGCGATTACTTAAACCCTTTTGCATCCAAATCAAACCCAAAGGTGATTCCTTTGCCTCCGGTTACTACTCTGCCCTATGAGTAAATGCAATTCGTGAGGAATGTGGCAATGTCTTCTACTTCTCCTTCTGAGGAAGAAGACTGTGTAGTTGCTCTCCAGTTATTGGGTAGTCATATTTGTCTCTGTAGACATGGTCGTGACCTAAAGTGGACTCACCTCGAACTCCCGTTTAATTGCTTGGACAATTCAAATCTGGTTTATTCCAAAACAGACCAATGCTTTTACTTGCCTAGTCCTAGAGGTAACTGCTTGTGCGCATTCGACCTCCAAGTCAACCAAAGTGTCCGTGAGCTTCTGTTTCGCCACCTTCCTTAGATGTCACAGTCTGACTTGGAATTGTTCAGATCATATTCCAGGGCAGAACACTGGGTTGAGTCATCCTCAGGCGAACGTTTCCTTGTCCAATGGTAAATACATGCTCTTTGGTAATACAGGAAGATTCTTTGACAATTTTGCTCACATTTGGCTCGTATGTCGCAGGTACTCTTATGAATCTCCGTTTGAGAAGAGAAAGCCGAAATTCATGGTCTATAGAGAGGAAGAGACGATTGATAACAAATACATGTGTTACACAGAGGACATTGAAGATGTCTGCATCTTCCTTTCAACTAGCCATCCTTTCTGTGTTGAGGCCAGCTTGTGCCCTGGTCTGGAGCCTAACTCCATCTATATAATCTCCCCTGAAGACTTTGCTGTTTACAATCTGGCAACCAAAACTTTCCGTGATCTTGAACGACCCAAAGGTGGACCTGAAGGTGGACCAATAATGGTTGATTTCGTCCCTCACTGGATTCCTCCCTTTTCTTTCTAACTCTTTATGTTTGCCTGATGTGTTTTGGCTCTAGTTTCTCTTTTGGATATTACTGGTAACATGTGTAAGCCAACAACATCTGACCATGGTGGTCCTTTTTGTTTCCCCGTGGATCATATTTTGAAACACTAATGTGATGTTCTAAATGTCTGATTGGTAGTTAAATTTGAAAACGATAGAATTTGCTTCTTAATTCCACTTAGTTTGCGTTTCACTTTCTTTTTGGAACTTACATAAACTTAGTTCAAAGATTGCGCTTCATCCCTGAACTTGGATTGTCTCTGTGGAAAAAAAGTTAAAGGCAACTTAGGATCACAACATTGACTAATGTGTTATTGAACTTTAGGAATAGCATGAATGTTTTTATGTCACAATCTTCAAAACACTGTGAAGACATAATTGGGCATTAGGTTGAGAGAGGTTTTTGGCAGAGACTACGATTAATTGTTTGATTCCATAAAACACAAGTTAGAGCTTATGACATCGACATTCTTCTCCTCAAGCTAGTTCTTGGTCCCGTGGAACTTCGTCTTCGTGTATTGTCTCTTGTTTCGTCGTCTTCACGTTTTATCTGGAACGATTTCTTCATCTTTTGCCAACGCAATCCCCAGTTCTGTGTGCTCTTCTGTTTGCTACTTATTAGCTTTTCATACTCTTGTTGAAGCTCATTGTAATCACTCTGAAGCTCTGTCAACTTCTTCTTCACATTTTCCAACTCTTCCTTTAGAGTCTTGATTTCTATATCTCTAGATATTCGTTTCTCCTTACGACCTTCAGAGTTTTCTTCCTTGGTCTCTGGTTGCATTTCTTGCATCATCATCCTCATCTTTGCTTGTTCCAAGAAAAGCACTTGAGTATTGATCTTGTTTATGATAATATGTTTAGCTTTAGTCAGTCACTTATATTATATTACTCTTTGACTACAATAAGGGCTTATAGAATAAAAATTGTTATATTACATTGCATACCTGGACGATAGTTCTGAGAGGCAACCGATCATTTTGTGCAGCGTGTAAGCATGCATCAAGTGATAGTTTCTCACAGTTCATTGTCTTGCATAGTCTTCTTCTATCATGCTCTGATAATGAAGGATGAGTCTGCAACAAAGATTCAATAATTAGCTGTGGTTTGGAGATGAAAATCACAAGAAAAGAGTTACTGACTACCTTGAGGAACATATCAATTGCTCTATAGAGACCGTCATGGCATTTCCAAGCATTTTCTGGCAACATTTCTGGTAGAACCTGAAACTTTGTGATTGGTAGACATGGATCTTTTGCAATCTCAGCTAAGTAATTGTCCAAAAGCTTGGATATGCTTGGCTTTCCTGGTACTAGTTGTTGTTGTTGTTGCTGCTGCTCATGCATCAAGAAATATTCGAAAACCCTGTGAACCACATCCACATTGTATATTGTGTATACCTCTGGTGATCTGTGCATAAATCAACAAAGATTTCATTAGTTTAAGTATTCCATATCAAAGTTTACAGTTTTTTAAATGGATAAAGAGTATATTAATTTCTCACCTGGATCCTTTCTGCTGATCGTGAATTTTGAAGTTAGGAATCAGGAGGTCACATACATTAGCATCTTCCAACGCTATGCCGACCCGTTTCTCAAGATCAGATATTAAAGCTGGTGATGCTGAATACACCATTGCCGTTTTCAGCAAACTTAACAGAAAGCGGCATGAGACTGCTTTAGATTGTGGAGGAAGTACACTGACTAAACTTTCAATAGTTTCTTTAAGTTCTTGGCATCCTAAACTGCTTCCGGCCATTCTTTCTCTATTCACACTGAACTGTAACTCACTCTTTCCTAAACCATAACCTCTTATTCCTTCCAGATCCTCATCGATAAGCGGCAACCAGTTCTCTGCATATTTCATGATGATTTTACCTATAATCTCTGGCTTGGCTCGTTTTGCTTTCATAGTTGTTATAACTCTCATGAAGTGATCAATTTGAAGTGTGGCTATATCATTGTGCAAACATCTGTCATTGCTATCTATAACATCTTCTGGTATGTTGTTATCATTGCAGGCTTTCCAAGCAAGCAAGTCACAGCATCTTCTTACAATTTGGAGGTTTTCAGCCCATGGAGATAAGTTTGCGCAGGATCTCAGAACAGTGAGTGTGTCTCTCCATGAGGAAAAAACTACAAAAGTGATGAAAGCTTCTGACTTGGAGATTAAATTCCTGTCTTCAAATTCTTCAGTCATGTATAAGTACTCTGATGCACACCTCAGTGGAGCTACATTGAGAGGAGTCAAGTCCAGTGGGAGATTGTAGCAAAACTTGAGAATGGTCTCAAATGTTTCTGCTCCACCTGGGAAGTTTTCTAGCTTGAGATGATATCCATCCTCAGAAGCTGAAGGTTGTAGCTCAATAGAGCTTATGTAACCACATTTGGAGATCAAAGGAAACTGTTGAAGACAAGAAAAGTAAGGTAAATATATACGTAACTCAATCCAAATTTTGCTTTGCCAATTTTAGTTTTCTAGAATTGCAATCACTAGACTCATATGTATATAAACACAGTTGAAGAATGTTAAACTACATAACATATATTTTTCTTTTGATCATAAAGAGATTACCTTGTGTGCTTTGAAGGTAATATCGTCGACTTGAATAGAAATATCAGTAGGGATTTGAGATTTGACATACCTGCAGAGGAGATCAAATAGTTAATTTATTAGATTCTCTGTTTTGCATTACCTTACCTTATATATCATCAAAAGTTTCCATTACCAAAAACGATCTTTCCTCTCAAAGCTGTTAGCTAATGCAGCAACTCTTTCTGGAACAATAATGCTTTTGTTACATATTGGATTAGCATCAGTGTCATCTCCAGAGCTCTTCAGCTGTCCTGCAGATGATGAATTCATTCCCTTTTTGATCTGCAAAAACAAAGAAAATCGAGTAATCCAAAACTAGAAATGTGATTATTTGTCGGATAGAGTTGCTTGATATATATAAATGTGTTGAGAGTGGGGGATCAAAATGAGAGTAAATGTGAAAAGACAGTGTGTGGCTCTTATATGGAAACAGTTGTGTTGTATCTTTCGGCTTCGCTGTGGAATATTTGGACTGCTTAAATGATTTTCATGGACAGAATGTTTTGTCAATAAATACGATTTGTCTTAGTCATTCCCATATCTACTTGTCTGCTTAATCTCCATAATATATGTGAATCATGATGATCTGTTGTGATGACACTACTCACTAGTTGGTGTGTTAGTTGGTTTATTTCCTGTACGGATATCACTATCGAAGATTGAAAATGATATTCGATTTAATTACCTTTTCTATTTGGTTTTAGACGACGATTTACTTGCTTTGTGTGAATTAAAATAAACTTAGACGTTTTTTTTTTTTTTTATAAACGACTTAGACGTTTCTTTTTTCTTCTTTTTAGAGTAAAGGTGCCTTTATCAACAAATTATGCATAGTCATGTGCAAATTGTTGCATTTTTTTTTTGTTCTCTTTACCATGAAAACTGTAAACATAAAAATATGATATACTTACAGTTATTACACGCAAAAATCAAGATAAATTGGTAAAGAAAAATCTGAAATTTGACCCAAACAAAAAAAACTTGGATAAAATTATTAGTTTTTTTTTCCGGAACACAACAACTTCAATTTGCTAAATCTAGGCAAATATAATTTTATTTTATTTTCAAAAAGGAAAAAGAAGTAAGCAATTAATCAAAATGTAAAGTAAAAGATCATGTTATTATTATTTTTGGTTAATGCTAATTTATAATGGTATAAAAGTTAATTTTCGTGGTTGGCGGTTACTGGTGGTGAAAACCATATAAACGAACCTCTTAACTCAAACCTGGCCTTGGATTCTTAAATCTAAAACCTGAAGAAACACCGCAAACTCAGATCTGGAAAATAAAATAAAAAATGGCGTCTGTGTCACCTTTAGCAAAGTACAAGCTCGTATTCCTTGGAGATCAATCCGTTGGCAAAACCAGCATCATCACTCGTTTCATGTATGACAAATTCGACACCACTTATCAGGTTTGATTCATCCAATCCAAATCGGACCCGTTTCTGCCATATTTAATTGCGATTTACAATCAGAAATACGAATCTGTGCGATCCACGATCCTTTTGCTATGTTATGAGTGGATCAGATTCAATTTTATGGACTTATTTTGTAAGGCACTAATAATTGGATCATTTTTAATTATTGTTTTTGTCATTTGATTGTGGGGATGATGTTTTGCAGGCAACCATTGGAATTGATTTTTTGTCAAAAACAATGTACCTTGAGGATAGGACTGTTCGTCTCCAACTATGGTAAACTCATCATCCCCTCCTTTCTTTTTATCGTATTGATAAAGTCAAAGATGAATATATATATATATATATATAAGTATGATTTGCCACAATAACCTACTTTATGTTTGAAATAACAAAGTAACTTATTAAAACTTTAAAAATTTGAGAGATATTTTTTTCCAAATATATTATTTTTGCGGACTCTGCGACCATATGGCAGACTTTGCATAAATTTGACAGACTTTGCACACATTTTGCAGACTGCTAAGTAAATGGCAGATTCTATAAAAATCTAGTAGATTTTGCGAATATTTGGCAGACTTTGCAGAATAACTCGCAGACTCTGCAAATATTTGACAGACTCTGCAAGAAAATAGAAGACTTTGCAAATGTTTTGCAGACTTTGCAGAATAGTTAGCAGACTCTGCAAACATTTGGAAAACTACGTGAGAATTTGACAGACTCTGCGAGCATTTGGAAAACTCTACAAGTATTTGGCAGATTCTGCGAGAATTTGGCAGAATATGTGAGAATTTGACAGATTCTGCAAACATTTGACAGACTCTTCGAACATTTGACAGACTCTACAAACACTTTGGCAGACTTTGCAAGTATTTAGCAGAATCTGCGAAAAGTTGGCAAACTTTGCGAATATTTAGCCGAGTCTGCTAATATTTGACATATTTTAATAATAATTTTTGGGGTTTTTTAAAAATATTATTCTTTGATCTTAATCAAATATTTTAGGTCGAAACAAATATTTAAAATGCAGTCCTAATTATATATATGAATTAAAAATACTTAATGAAATAAAATGATAATTTATTTATTTTAAAATTATTTATAAGTTATAAAGGACAATTTTTGTATTATGGAAACATATATTCCCAAATAAAGTCATTTTAACTAAAAAATATTAAAAGAATTTATTATAGTTATTTCTTAAACAATAGTGGGTTATCTTATACAAATTTGATATTTATAAGGAATGCTATTATTGTTCATTCTTTTAGAAATAGTTATTAGGTCTATTTAAATGATCTTGGTGTTTAATATATGTGCTCAAGGCTTCAAGTATTATATAATGCAGGGATACCGCGGGACAGGAGAGATTTCGAAGTCTAATACCAAGTTATATCAGAGATTCTTCTGTTGCTGTTATTGTCTATGATGTTGCTAGTAAGCCTTCTCTTACTAACTTTTCACCTTTACCATCAAACTTCATCTTTGTGTACAATGTATATATATCCTTCTCTATAGAAGAATCATAGATGGACAAAATGTTTTTTCAATTTCTCATCTTTTTTTGTTGTTGTTTCAATGTATGTATAGATAGGCAGTCATTCTTGAACACCTCCAAGTGGATTGAGGATGTTCGTACAGAGAGAGGTAGCGATGTCATCATTGTTCTTGTGGGTAACAAAACAGATCTCGTTGACAAAAGGTATAACAAAACACTTGACTTTATTATATATCAACTAACCAGTGAGTGATTTATATACCTATAAGAAACTTTTTCCATTAAGCTATCAACTTGACATTTTCATTTGACAGGCAAGTGTCCATAGAGGAAGGGGATAACAAAGCTCGTGATTATGGAGTCATATTCATAGAGACAAGTGCAAAAGCAGGATTTAACATCAAGGTCAGCAGCATTTCTATTCTCACATGACTGTTTAAGATCTTGAGCTTTTTTGGAATCTTTTAATTTTATTTTTGGTACTTGTGGAAACTTTGCAGCCTCTGTTCCGCAAGATCGCAGCAGCATTACCAGGAATGGAGACACTTTCTTCAACGAAACAAGAGGATATGGTTGATGTGAACCTAAAGACATCCACCAATTCGTCTCAAGGGGAGCAACAACGAGGTGGTTGTTCGTGTTAATTATATTTAAACTCACCTTTTTGCAGCAGACAGAGTAGGATGATTAAAAGAAAAAGAAAAGATTCATAATTTGATGGAACAAATAAATTCCGGTACAAGGAAAGATATTTTTACTTGGAGACTAGTTTTTCTTTGGAGATGTTTTGTTCAATATAGAGTTGTGTAATAATGACGCATGAAAGCCTAAGAAGAAGAATGGAATCGTTTTGCTCTGTTCTCATTGCTCATTTCTCTTACAGCATAAAGTCATCACTATCAATCTCTGTCTCTCAACATTACTAGATAATGCTTGGATAATGAAAGAAGATGAGAAAAAAAGCGTGGAAAAAGAGATTCAATATCTATTAATCTTTTTCCCCCCAACGTGTAAGTCATCAGAAAAATACAGGAGTAACAAATCTTTAGAGCTGTTTACTGTTGCCATCCATATTGCTGGTTTCTACTACCACCCATTGGGTTCTGACCTCTTCCAGAGCCACCTGAGCCACCATACTGACCACCTTGTGTGTAGTTAGGTGGTCCAACCCCGTATGCACCTCCGCTAGGCCCTCTAGGACCAGCCACATAAGGAGCTCCTCGTCCTTGTTGAGGATATGATCCGCTGCTGTAACCTCCTCGGCTCTGATTATAACCCCCGCTTTGGTTTCCGCTAGGAGGGTACCGGTTTGGACCAGGTGGACCACGCGGTTTCCCATAGAAGTGGTGGCTGGGTCCAGCAGCTACTTGTGGCGGTGCGTTGTTAGTGGGATGGTTTGGACCCGCAGGCCAATGTGGAGCAGCATGAGACTGGCCACCGTGTTGTAATGGAGGTAAGCGAGAATGCTGCTGCTGTGGATGCTGCAGCTTCTGTCTTTTTGCTGCTTCCTCGTTTTGGCGCTGCTGTTGCCGCTTTTTCTTTGTCTGGAACTCATGTGATGATTCATATGTGGGTAAACTGTTAATATGAAACGGTGTTTTAGTCAGAAGAATTTTCCCAGTGATTGCCTGTCTAATAAGCTAGATGATGTGGAACCAGATGAGTTTTATGAATTTGCAAGAGAAAATCAGAAAATGCTAATACTGTACCTCTTTGGGTCACATGGCAGCGGATCAGTCCAAAAGTACTCAGCATCAAGAGCATCCTTTGCAGATATTCTCTACACCGGGGGAACGGACGAAAAAAGAACTTAAATGTCGAAATGGTGTTAACAGCGTCATGAATTGAAGAGATATGCTTCATTTAAGAAACAGGAATTTTTTTTTTTTTTT
>VBRH01000001.1:332544-361960 GCA_014578085.1 Cardamine resedifolia | reverse complement strand
TTTTTTTTTTTTTTTGCAGTTTACGTATTATTTTCAGAAGATAGGTCGCTGCAAATTAAGGATAATTGTCCATGATACCTGTGATGGGTCAAGCACCAACATTTTCTCCAGTAATTCAAGAGCATGCCGATCAAAGCTGGGCAAAAGAGAAAGAAATCGAAATGAAAACTTCTGATCAAACATGAGTAGAGGCGAAGCAATATAGTATTGGTTTACTTTACTTACTGTCTGAAGAACTCTCTTACACGTCTTTTCAAGGGCCGTGCGGGCTTGAAATTGTTATACCAAGGCATCTTGGAAACCCCAGGCCAAATGTTTTCATCAGGTGATCCACAAAGCTCAAAAATCTTATTCAATTGTTCATGCTGAAATAATGCAGGAGATAGAATATATCATTTTGAGATAGTCTATACCACTAATGATTGACTATCGAAACCCAAAACCCAGATAAAACCTCCTGTATTTTTCTGTATTATAGGCAGAGAATCTAACCAGCCTCTATGGTTACAGAGTAAAAGTGACCATATATCTAAACCATGGCTAATTATTTAATACTAGTGAATCCCCTAAAGTGTCCAAGTCCAATGCTATCACAACACAACCAAGAGAGCAGGTAGATTCGTATACTACTAGTGGCATCCATGCACACGGCACTAACATCTGAAATGTTCAAAAGAACTGAGCTATAAGCAAAGATGAACCCCTGACCTCATTTTTGCCAGGCAAGATTGGTTTTGCATGCAAAAGTTCAGCAAATATGCAGCCAACCGACCACATGTCAATTGCTGGGCCATATTTTGTGGCCCCGAGTAGTAATTCAGGGGGCCTGCCGCAATATGTGTAAGTCAGTATAGTAACAATAACCGATACATCAGCAAAGACTATAATATCATGATATCAAGACTATCTCTATATCTATTATGTAAACTTAAAATGAAAGATTTGTAGGCTTACCTATACCACAATGTGATGACACGATTTGTAAGATTTCCAGTATGATCCTGAGAATATGACCTTGCAAGCCCAAAATCAGCCAGCTTTAAATTTCCCTCATTGTCAATAAGAAGATTTGAGCCTGGACAAAGATCTAGGTTAATATGCAAGTAAAGGTGACAACCAACCAAACATCAACAATGTATTTGGGAGAATCACCTTTTATATCACGGTGAAGAACTTGATTCACATGACAATAGTGAAGCCCGGTGAGCAATTGCTTCATGTAACACTTTTATACGGATTGAATATTAGCATAAAGTTGACAAAAGAATGCAAAGGCTTATAGAACTAACAAGCTATCTAGCAGTACAATACCTTGATTTGAGGAACAGTAAATCTCAGTCCAGGACGATCAGCAAGTCCAGTCAAATCATGATCCATATACTCAAAAACCATATAGATGCCTCCCTTATATTTGTTATTATCTACAGATTCGTACAAAGCAACAAGTTTTAGGTTTGGCAAACACAGTTAGAAATATCTTTGGCGAGCAATCGAGAACTTGAATCACTTTTTCACTAACCTGGCTTTCCTTGGTCATCTCTGTCCCGACCTTTTAAAATACAGAACCATTCATGAAGCACAAATTAATTTTAGATCCTTACTAGAAATAAATTGCTAAACTAATTTCAGTGTGACATGTGTGTTCCTTATACATACCTGGTGAAGTCACAATCTCTTTCAGCTGAATGACATTTTCATGATTAAGCTTCTTCAGAATTTTTATCTCCCTGATAGCTGTTATAGGAAACTGCATCATACCAATTGTGACAATGAGTTACAGATTCCTATTGGAAACAGAAACTTATAGTCGATATAAAGAGAAAGAAGCATGTACTCCTTCTCTTTCATTGTCCATACGAATCTTTTTCAGAGCCACAATTTCACCAGTTTTGATTTCTTTTGCCATGTAAACTTGACTGCAACAGCAAACATATACAGTTAAATATCGTAAAAGCACAACTAAATCAAAATCAGAAGACACATAGGCATTGTAAAAGCCGAATCCTAAGAATCAAAAACAGCTTCACATCCCAATTTATCAATTCCCAGAAAAAGCAGAATCGCGAGTAAAAATCAGGACTTTTTGAATACCCAATAACTGAAATTGAATTCAAGGGAAAGAGGAAGAAAATTTGAGAAGCAGACCCGTAAGTTCCTTCACCAATTTGTTCAAGCTTCTCGAAGCAA
Organism: Cardamine resedifolia; assembly: GCA_014578085.1. Lineage (NCBI taxonomy): Eukaryota > Viridiplantae > Streptophyta > Magnoliopsida > Brassicales > Brassicaceae > Cardamine > Cardamine resedifolia. Next base: position 359,773 of record VBRH01000001.1, on the reverse strand, counting down.
TCAACGCTGCGAGATCCCCAGACCGGAGGAGGTTCCTCGAGGTTCAGCTGCCCGAAATTTGCCGTCGCCATCGTAGTTCACCGGACTGCTCCCACTATCGAACTCCGATGATCAAATTTCGCCTTTCTCGATCGCTTTCCTTTTCTCTCCGATAACTCTCTAATTTTATCGTTTTCGGTATTGGCTTTACGAAACCGGTTTAAACCTACGAATTGTTCGATTTGAACCGGTTTAGCCGTGAACAAGCGGTAGGCGAAATATCAAATATCAGGAAAGTCCATGGTCCAAAAACCAAATATGGATGTGGATATTTTAGCTAGATCCGGTAAATCTAAATAAAACATTTTTTTAAGTGGAAATCAATGTCTTCAAAATCGGACAGGATATCTATTCGGCATAGTCACTGGATAGCTGATTAGACCAGTTCAATTGATCGAACCAAATTTTTGAATATTTATATTTTAATTATAATTAATATAAAATTTAAAAAAACATGAAATATAATTGGAAAATTTTATTATTGTATTTTTCAACGAAATAAGTTTTTTTTAAAAAACAATAAAATAATACATTAATTATTTAAACTTATAAAAAATAAATAATAAGAAATTAAATATGATTTTATAAAATTTAACTTAAATAATTATTTTCAATATAAATACACGGCAAATATTGTAGGTATCAAAATTTTTAATTAATTTTAAAAAACTAAACTATTTTTTATTAGAATTAGAAAATATAAAAATTGAAAAGTAAAAATACTCTAAATTATGTTTTAAATTTTAATTCAAAATCTTTTACTAATTCAAATTTTTTATTATTTTTTTGAACTGGGTTTTGGAATTGAACCGGATCACCGATTTTACCGATTTTTTATCGATTTTTCCAGTTTTACTCAAATCCGAATTTTGCTTCCAACCGGACTCGATTGGATAGCCGATTCTCGGTTGAACCGGTCCGACCGGCCAGTCCGGTCTGGGTATATAAACACTAGTGGAAATTTTAATCAAATACCGATACCATTTTTTCAAAATTTCCATTTAAAAAAAAAACAGTTTCAAAAATAGAAACTATATCCTAAATTTTTTTTAATTATCTACTGATAAAAATTTCTTAAAATAATTTCTCATCTGAAAAGACTTGTTGACAATGCTAATATCTTTTGACATGCCAATACCACACACACGCATAAGAAAATTGTTTTTAATAAATATTGAAATCGTTTAGTCTTTTAGAAAGTCTTTATCAGCATCTGATTTCCAAAACATTCATACAACTGATTTCATAATTCTTTTAGAAAGGTTAGAAAACATTTTCAATATTTTTGTTTTGAAAATAACAAACTATTGACTTTTTACTACTATAGCTAGAACGCCCTTACAAGATAAAAAGTAATTAGTTGCTGTTAAAAAAAACGAGGGGTAAAATTTAGTTTTTTTATAAATAAGATTGGAGGCGAATTTGAGAAGAATCCAAATATAGCGGGAAAATAGAGAAATAATTTAGGTTTTCTAGAGGGTTCACAGTGACTGTCGCAAGAGGTCCGATTAGATGGGACAGGAGGACACCTCCAGTGTTTGCTTGCTTGACACGCCATTTAACAGTGTGAACAAACCATTCTGATTCCTCGAAGGAAGAAGATGAACAGGCGAGAATATTCGAAACGGAAAATCTCGACTGAAGAAACCCTAGATCTCGGTTTCTGCACCGACGATGAGAACTCAGATCCTAGCATCGCCCAAGTCCAGAACTCAGATCACCGACATCTGGAGACAAGACGGAGCTAATCTGAGTGAACGAGGTCGCCGATATATATCTCTGATAATTTGGGTTTTTATAGGGTGAGTCTATATATATATGAGGTTAACTGATATCTCTAATTTTCGATTATTAAGAAAATGTTTCTTAAGGTCATTCACTGGAATAAAACCCTATAGATAAAGCTTTTTGTATGTTTCTTATAGATGATCATCATTCATTTATCTATAGTAAAAACTCTGCATCAAAACTAGATGCTATATAATCTGGCTAGGGTTTTTTGGAATTGGTAATGGAGTTGGACTTGGATAGTAAAGTCTCCTTAAGGATGTACATCGTTTCTGTTCAATTTTGTTGGTCCACAATGCTATGAAAAATAAGCTTTTCCTTCTTCGTCTTTGGGAATATATATATATGACTGATGTATATATGAACCAATGATAAAATAATCTTAAGGCTATATATATATAAACAATATGTTCTCATCCAATCCACTTTCTACAGAAGATCTTGACTTGCTGATTTGGTTCTTATATTAGACAATGGGGTTGAGATATATGCTCCTACTAACTGATATTCTGTCTAATGGTGTAGTTTTCAGGCTAATCAAATCAAGCTACTCTATCTTGTGTGAATGACTACCTTTAGTGGAGTTGTTCTACCATCTCCTACTACTACTCTGGTGATTTCAGTGATATTTTATTCTTAAGAGAGTTTCTTAATTCAAGGGATTGGTCAGCCATTTGTGACTTATATATGTCCAACACATATAACTATCCCACTTTCTCGACCATAAATGATACATAACAAGTCATATTTAAGTCTACATTGGGAATGACATGCCTCTGTTACCATCTTCCAGTTTCAAGCGAGAGGGGTCTGCTATGCAAGTTCGGTACCAGTTCAATAAATTAAGGTATCTCATCTTCTTTTTGGGTAGCCTGCAAAACTGCAGGTTGTTTGTTATAAGCTGTCATATATAGTTAGATGTCTTGTTGTTGTGAAGTGTTGTTGTTTGTTAATAACTGTGTTGATTCACATGTTAGCTGGGTGATCTACTATACAAAGTGAGTTTTGCAGATTAATATCCATTATCTTGTTGTTAAAAAAACTAGACAGTTGAAAAATGACAATGATCTAGTCCAGTCCAGGATGATTTACCTAATATAATGGTACTAAGTCAAAGGTGTTTTGAAAGATCTATCTGCCCACAATATTATATAGGGGAAATTGTCAAAATTGTAGACTTTTAAGTAGAATGTATCTTTTGATTGTTTTTTTTTTTTAAAGGAATTATCTTAAGTTGGAGTTGGCATCTATCTTCAGTCGTTGTGCTGTTCACATCCATCAGTCTAAAAGTTTACTTACAGATTCTAATCCTGCATGTGAAACTGTAGCATCGTTTGTTTAGTGTTATAATTTTGGGGATTAAGTTGTGTTTATCCATGTTTCTGAAAAAGATAGGGATAATTTAAAAGCTGAGGGAATAGGTCAGTGTTTCCCTAACGTTAAGTGCTACAAATTTAGAATGAGTACAAAAGGCTTAGGACAAAGAGCAGATCTAAAGGCGACTTATAAGGTTTGCTCATGTATTGCTTTATTATCTTTATTGGAACTCATTTTAAAGACCTGACTTACCAACCCCAACCATGTGTTTTAGAGCTCCGCACAGCTTTTTATGATGCTTTTTTTGTCAAGATATTATGTATTCTGTTCTTACGTATATGTTCATGCAGAGATCTTCGTACTTTTTTGAGTCAGGCCATGTGACTTACTTTTTCATGCAAAAAAGTTTCCCCAGTCTTTTTGTCTTTAAACTTTTATACTTTCGTGAAAAGATTAAACACTTTAGCCTGTTTGCTTTAGCTACTACGTTTCTTAAAAGCAACAATGTTAATTTTTACAGGGTCTTTCAGATTTTCCTTTTTGTCTTCTTCTGGTTGCTTGCTGGTGAGAGAAAAACCCGAAGAACATGGCGAGTTGCATGGCGATTCTCTTAGCTTGGTTCTGAGGTTTGTAGATGCTTCTTTCCATTTCTTACTTTGTTTAATCACTAGTATACTTTATTCAGTACGTACAATCAAATCTTTAATGAAGCAAATGTGGTTGTCTCCAAGAACAGACAAACTTACTTTGGTCAAGTATTTCAAAATTTTATGGTTTTATTACTGGTTTTGAGCTATATATGTTGATTGGCGATTTAATTGGACTGTCTAGGGAATATCATATTTTCAAGCGCATCTTTCATGAAAAAGATGTCATAAATCTCTACCTTTCCACCTTTATCACATGACTGGTAAAGTTAATCAACTTTTTTCAGCTGTGCCTTTTTTGTCCCCCATTGTCAAAGTGAAAGCTGGATTTTTTTATACTTGTTTAAGATTATTTACTGAAATCTTATCGTTTGTTCGGTTTTGTACTAACTTCGTCTCCTTTTTCTAGTAAAGCTCAAATTTCAAAAGATATTTTATACTGTTCAAGTTGTCTAGATGTTAGTGCAGATTTGTGAAAATGATAAAGATATACTGATATACATAGTCTTTTTAAAACGATAATAAACGCCTATCCCTATTAGTAATTTAGTATGTGCTGAATGTGGACCTTTGAAAACCCCTATAAAAAGCTTTTAGTGAGAAGGCACCACTAACTTGGTAAACTCAATCAAACCGAGTTGATAAAGCCACTATTAAATCTTTTTTTCAATTCCAAACACTTTTTTTTTTATTCGACATATTTGCAATAGATGTACAAATTGATGATGCTTATAAACTATGGTGAGGAGTGGTTGGTTTATTACCCGTATATAGATTTATTTTCCCCAATTTGATAATTAAGGTGTATATGTATATATAATACCCAATGAAACACATAGCTGGCTTGCTCTATGATGCCTAGTTAGCCTTTTTTAACTACTTTCTTATTTGTTGATAGCTACTGCTTCTTGCCTCTGAGCTCATGGGCTTAATTTCTGTATGATGATTTCCGTTTGGGCTGTGTTAGATAGGTTCTAACAAAACTTTGGTTAAACAGTCCTAAATGTACAATCTTCAAAACATGATTTTCTATAGTATCATTATCTTCTGGTATTTGCGGTACTGAGCTCAAGATTAACTGTTTGAATCTATTTTTGATGGCAGGAAGAATCACAGAAAGATAAATTATATGAATACCTTGAAGGGGTCGTGGAGATGTAATCCTTTTGAAATTCCTGGTAAAAGAATCTTCATGGTATATTTTCTGAGGTGAGATTATTCTTGAAAATTTAGAGAAATTAAGGACATCGTGAAATCATATTTTCTTTTCATTTTTGTTGACGTTCTAAATCTGATAGATTAATTGTCTATAGTTTTTCTTCTTTTTGCATTTGGTGAAACTTTACGCGTGTTATACATAATTCCTCTCCATCTGTTTTTCCTTGTTGCTGAGGATATATCTTAATTACTAAATGATAGATCCCATTTGTTGCATCCAAAGTAATATATTTGTCGATCGAGCTCTTGGATGACATATTTTTCCATTGGTAGCATCCATGTCTTTCACTGTCTTGAGCTGTAAAACGATGTCTACGACAAAAGAAGTTAAGCCACCTAAAATGACATTTAGTGGTTGATAGTTAACAAAAAATATATAACTCTTAAGACCAGACGATTTAGGTCATATAATATTTGACTGACTTTATAAATTAATGGTAGACATTTTTGTTCTTACTTTTTTATTTGTCATGTTCTCGAGGTTTCTTGTGACAAAGCTTTTTCTAGCAGATGTTCCAGCAGTGTTGGGCGTAACGGTTGAGAAAAGTATCTGCTAATTTACTATTCTAAATGAAGAGTAAGCAAGAAGATTTTTGAACGGTGATTTCTTGTTCTCTTTCTGAATATGAATAATGTATTGATCGTTTCAAAGGTTAATGCCTTTTAGACCACTATCTCATAAAACTAATCCTTCCTATACGTAACCACCATTAATTTGATTACTACCGATAAAATAGAAATTACCAAATATATTTCCTGGCCCCATTTATGTATTCCAAGAAGGTTGCTACCATGTGAACAGTTGAAAAAGAAGATTGTGAAGATTTTACGTTAGTTTATATACGTGTGCATGCGTGTGTGATGTTTCACGTGTATCTCAGATTTGTTCTTCCTGGTTTTACAGTCACCACTTTGGAATTTCTTTTCAGGAACCTTAGTGATACTGATGATATCTGAAACACGAGCATCTTGGCTTCCTCTGGCATGTGTAAGTATATAGAGTTTAGTATTAGTGCGAATAAGTTCTACGCAACTTATTTTTGTTTTAACTTAATTGCCTAATTTTGAGTTTGTGGAAATTTAAAGTTGGTTGAAAAATGGTTAGTACCTGCGTAGGTTGATTAAAGATTCTTTTAGACGAATCCCTAGTCATGATTTTCACATTTACATACAATAGGTAAAGGTTAAATATTATTTCATTTGTGACATAGAAAGTCCGAGCTTTTAGACGCGTTGGATAGAGAGACTTAGGAGAAGAAGCAATTCAGTTGTTTAACAATTACAACCAAGTTGTTTATTATATTAGAGGAAAAGAACGGTTTAAGTGACATCACATATTTCATAAAAAAAATACTTTTGTAAGAACCCTATAGTGCCTTCCTTAATTCTTTAATATTTGCTGTACCTGCTTCTCCCATTCGCGACTGTGGTCTGCGAGGAGCCCTAATTCAACAAGCAATTCAAATCCCTCTTTTCCCAAATTTAATTAGTAGTACTTGTGTACGAACTTTCGTATTCCTAAACCGTTTTTTGAAATCCGTTGGCTTATCTTGCTTAGGTATGATGATAGATACTCGTAGCTGCTTAATTAATCAGTTCTTAACTAGCTAGCTAGGATACATGATCCTGGGATTATATCGCTTGGAGACCATGAAATGACACCATGCACGTCAACGTTTTTGAATATGCTACCATGGAGTTTCATTTAAGACAATAGATTTCATTGATTGTCTTCTGATATGGCTCTCTAGCTATAAGCTCTCTATGAAAATATTTTATCAGCCTCATGTGTAAATTCGTGTGTGAAGGGTATAGATGAATTGAATAATACTGCAAATCCATACAAAACCTATTCATGAGTGTACCATATTTCATATTCACCTACAGTTACTGCAAGACATTAAAATATCTTCTAGAAACTGACAGATTTGATGCCCTCATAATTGGTAAAACATCTTCTTATTTGATTTTTCTATAATTATTAATTAGATTTGTTTCTTGATGTTATGCATGGCTTTCAGTTTTGAAACTCTGCACGAAACCTTTGATCTTCATTGTATAGAAGACACAGAAGAAAAGGACAAGAGCTCAAGATATGCCATTGGGTGCCAATACGATGGCGGAGGAAGAAAGTCTTGTAGGTTTCAAAGATGGTGGAGATTTAGATAGTTTTTTGCACCCACCTCTCCTCTAACCAGCTCCTCTTCGATGGTCGAAATCCGTCACATCAAGCCTGTCACCATCATCAATAGTAAGTAATTAATCTTTCTGATATTACCAAAACTTGCTACTGTTTTATCTTGTTATTATTGCTGTTTGAATATTCAGCAGTTGGATTCTCATCGAATGGAGTTATAGAATATGAAATAATGGTTACTTAACCATGAGAGATATCACTGATCTCTCCTGCACCATTAATACTCGGTATGGAATCTCATGTAATGGGAGAATCCTACCTTTAAACGTTGACTTATAATTTATATGGTTAGCAATGTTACGTAACTTTGGCCAGTGTTACAATTTATATAAATTTCCATGCTGCTTATTCTGTGAAAATAGTATATATTGCTTGGTTACAAATAGTTTTGTTGCCATAAAATGGTACAAAACATATGCTAATAAGTTTTCTTGTAAATAATATATGCTTTCCCTGTTGCAGGTTTCTTCATTTGGTATGTTTTCTTCCTAGAAAAACTTTTTGGGGTTGGAAATCTTTGTAAGTATTACCTAAATTTTGGTATATCATGACTTTCTTATGATGTGTTAAACAAGAAATTACAGTGTCATATCAAACCCACTCTGTATCTCTTACTTGCTTCAATAAAATCTCTGGACACTTATTTTAGTTCATATTCTTGAACCATTCTCATTTTCAGAGACCAAGAGCTCTTAGGGTTAATTCATTGCTTGCATTTCATTTGGTTGGTGATCATATATATGAAGAAACTCAATTATAATAAACCTACGTATATGAAATTTTATTACATAAATTAATAAGCCATGGAAATGGATGATGCGAGGAAACTTTATTTTTTGCGTGCTAGAGTAGATCTCTCCTTCTTTGGCCACCCTTTTGTTGCCATGTGTTGTTGGCGCTGACTTCTATTTCAAATCATTTCTCTTTTTTTATTTCTCATTCCAATGATTAAAATACATAACCTAATTTCGTTCTCCTGTCAAATTCCCTTTATTGCCCTTCTCCTCCGTCATCACCTACTCGGAGAAGATCTTTTATGGATTTCATAAGAAAGATGATGAAACTTTCTTGCTTGAATTGATCTGTTTTTTTTTTTTTTGGGGTGTGTGAGTGTGGAATCTTTAGAAGCAGGAACCTCAAATAACCTATAGTAGAGTTTTGGAATGCGAAAGAGACCAATCAATAACTATCTGATGTTAATTTATCTTGACAAATGCAGGATTTGGCACTAGCTAGGGCATAGTGATGGCTACTGATGAACTGCTTCCCGATTAAGGACAAATAAAAGATCAAATTGGTATGTGTTTTTGTCCATTGGAGACGGCTGTTCCGGAGATGTTACTTTAAGACAAGAGGAAGAATTTACATTTGAATGATTTTTTCTCACGCTGGTATAAGGAAATGCGTATATGAGAAGATAAAAGAAAAAATGATTAGAAAATGGAATTGAAAGGTGAGAGTGACATGGTTTTTTTGGTAGGCGAATAGGAAAGAAACACGTGGTGAATGGACATGAAGAGAAAAGGATGCTAGGTTTAATATAAATTGAAATAAGAAGCAGTTAGTGGTTGTGAAGGAAGGAGGCAAGCAAGCAATCTCAAAGACAATTATAAGATTATAGAGAAGGAGAAAAAGAAAAGAGACCGTTGTTGTTGTTGATTAGAAGATCAGCGCAACATGGGAAGATCTCCTAGCTGTGATGACTCTTCTCTCAAGAAAGGTCCTTGGACTCCTGATGAAGATGAGAAACTTGTCAACTATGTCCAAAAACATGGCCACAGTAGCTGGAGAGCCCTTCCTAAGCTCGCTGGTACTGCTTTGTGTTTTTATATGTTTTTATCTTATTTTTAAGTTTGATGAGTCTAAGCTTCTCATCTCTCTCTGTGCAGGTCTTAACAGGTGTGGTAAGAGTTGCAGGCTAAGGTGGACTAACTACTTGAGACCTGACATCAAGCGAGGCAAATTCTCTCAGGATGAAGAACAGACTATCTTGAATCTTCATGCAGTTCTTGGAAACAAGTAATAATTAATCTCCTAATTCTTTTGATTTTTTTTGTTAGTCAACGGCTCTTAGTGTACCAAATTATCTTATACGTCTTGCTTATATATGATGATGCTATAAGGTGGTCAACGATTGCAAACCAGTTACCAGGGAGGACAGACAACGAGATCAAGAATTTCTGGAACACCCATTTGAAGAAAAAGCTGATTCAGATGGGTTTTGACCCAATGACTCACCGCCCAAGAACAGATATCTTCTCCGGCTTATCTCAGCTCATGTCTCTATCATCTAACCTGAGAGGTTTTATTGATCTGCAGCAACAGTTTTGTATTGGTCAAGAGAACACTACTATACTGAAACTCCAAACCGAGATGGCCAAATTACAATTGTTACAATACCTCCTTCAACCACCTTCCATGAACAACATTAACCCTAATGAGTTAGACACTCTCAGTCTCCTCAACTCTATTGCCTCCACCAGCAATAATCTCGACCTCGGTTTCATCGGTTCTTATCTTCAGGACTTCAACAACCTACCATCTCTGAAAACCCTAAATTCCAACATCGAACCATCATCTGTGTTCCCCCAAAATCCTGATGAAAATCACTTTAAATTCTTCACTCAAAGAGAAAACCTACCCGTATCTCCAATCTGGCTCTCAGATCCCTCCAGCTCAAGTCAGAGTCTTCTACCTTCTCCTGTGACTGATGATCTGATTAGAAACCAATATGGTATTGAAGATGTCAATAGCAATATCACCTCTTCAAGCTGTCAAGAATCAGCAGCTTCAGCTTCGGCTGCATGGCCTGATCATCTATTGGATGATTCTTTATTTTCCGACATTCCCTAGCCTTGTTTTGTCTTTTCAGGTATGTTTTGGATCGGAGGAATCCCAAATCGAATTTACTATTGGAATTGTTCTTGTTGGAGAGTTTATTTGTATTTTCTATATATATTGTAGACACATCATACATATATGTGCTCATGTTGTAGAATGTACAGTCCACGTTTCATAATTACTGTTATGCGTGTTGTTGATGTTTTTTTTAGCATATGTTTGTACCCATCGCCGAATTTATACATACGTATAGAGAAGATTTTTGTGAAGTGGAGATCACTTGTCGTTGTAATTAGGGTTTTTAATAATTATTTGGATCTTTTGTTTTACTCTTTTCTGTTGACAACATTCGAATCATGTATGAATATAGATGTTAGACAAAACTAGTTCTTATGTGTATTTTTACTTTTTCCTAAATTAACTAGTATCAAACAAACTGAAGTTGGGGGAGAGTTTGTTACATATGAAGAACACGTGTTTAATGCTGTCGAAGCTAAAGACAGCAGATTTTAGAATTTAGGATATAAATGTTGATTTGTTTCATTATCATTCATGAAGTTATGTTTTTATGATCATGTATATATTTTGGTTTGCCAAGAATAAAGAATGGAAGAAGTGAAGAAGCATGTGATCGGCTGGCTAACGATAATATAAAAAGGCCAAGTAGATATACAATAATAATTAAAAGATAAGGCCCTATAAGTATGTGATGTCAGATCAAATAAACGCGATCTCTCCTTAGGTTTTAAAAAGGAAAATCACTCATTCATTCAGTCTTTGCCTTCTTGCGCAAAGATTGAGTACCCTGAAAACTTGTACTTCATCCGTATCCAAATGGATAGTGTATGCTATTATCCACATTTAATCAATATTTTGGATATTCAATTTTCGATTTTTTTTTTTTTGTCATGATATGCACACAAAAAATGAAGTACCTCGGTACTGTGTCTAAAACGATTTTAAAATAATTAATTTATGTTTATTTTGTTATTGGTTTTGATACTAACATGATAAACAAATTGGTTTTGATACTAAAAGAAATGTCAATTTGTTTTATTTTTAAAAGTAGTATTATACAGACAAAAGACGACAGTTAACAACAGGTCGGTCCCACATACATCGCATCATTTGTGTCCTTAATAATTGTGCCCGAAAAATAAAATAAAACTCCCTCGTTACTTTTTATCGAGCCCAAAAGGCCCATTATAGACCCATATAAGAAAGAGAAAGACAATCATCCTCAAAGCAAAATACATCAACTCAGTGAGTTACATTTTGAGAATGGCTTTTTATTTATATCCATAACTTTGCCATAGATTTCATTCAGTAGAAGAAAGTCATGAAAAAATATCAGCCGTTATACAAGTCTTAAGTTACCTGTAAATACAGTAGTTTGTTGATTAAGTTTAATAAACAGTAATAGTTATCAAGGCCAGAAATTAAATTTATTAGTTCCCCAAAAAAAAAAAAAGTTAAAATGAGTCAATTGAAGCAATAATACAGTAAAATCAAGAAAAGTTGAATTAAGTTGGTAACTTTACAGTAAAAGGGAGAGATTTTGATGTTTGGTCATCTTCCACCTGATAACTCAATAGCGTCTTGATTATGCATTGAATCTTCACCCCAATCAAACCTTCTCTGCAACCGCTCGAACTCATGTCGTCTCGTGACTTCCACGTTTTGCCACTCTTCCCATCTCTCTGCAAGTCCTTCTCCTTCTAGCATCCTTACAACTTCTGACATCACAGGTCGGTCTTCCGGTGAACCTTGTGTACATAGCAAAGCCACTTGTATCATCATCTCCACTTCTTCTTTTATATACTCTCCATCCAAATTCTTATCTACAATTGCTCCCAATCTCTTCTCTCTTTCCAGTTTCTTCACCTGTCCAAAACAATAAGACCCGAAAAGATTAATAAAGCTTGGGAGAAGCTATTTTGATGTAGGATTATTCGATTATACATACGTGGTCAAGCAACAAGACATCATCTTCTTCCTCCAAACGCGAGAAGTCAATTGCACGTTGTCCTGTAACAAGCTCAAGAAGCATAATTCCATACCCGAAAACATCGGTTCTCTCTGATGATTTCCCTGTTGATAGATATTCTGGAGCGATGTGACCCATTGTTCCTCGAACTTGAGTTGTCACATTCGTCCTTCTAACATCTACTAACTTGGCTAAACCAAAATCACCAACCACTGCTTCGAAATCTTCATCTAGTAACACGTTCGCTGCTTTCACATCACGATGTATGATCTTCGGGTTGCAATGTTCGTGAAGATACTCAAAACCACGCGCTGCTCCTAAGGCAATCCGTTTCCTCGTCTCCCAGTCCAGAACCGGGTCGCCTGCTTTTATCTCTCTGAGACAATGTGCAAGACTTAGATTCTGCATGAAGGGATAAACCAAAAGGCGTTCTGTTTGCGTGGTACAAAATCCGATAAGACGCAGTAGATTCCTATGTACAGCTACACTTATCATCTCGACTTCCCGCTGGAAAGCAGCATCTCCACCAGGACTTTCGAAATCCGTCAATCTCTTCACAGCAACTTTGGTATTATCCGGAAGTACTCCTTTGTAAACTTTCCCAAAGCCTCCTTGGCCGAGCACATTCTTTTCGCTGAAGTTATCTGTCGCCAGTTGGAGCTCTCTCCATGCAAATCTTTTCAACTGCCCAAATGCAATTCTCCTGTCCACTTCACCTAAAAGATAAGATAAAGTTTGAAGATTTCAGCCTTTTTATTTCATGAATGTGCATCTCAATTCATCCTAACATACCGGAAATCAAATATGAAAAAAGAACAGACCTGCAACATCCACAAAAACATCACGTTTATATCCTTTATGCCTATCTTTGCAGAACAAAAACAACAAGATTCCAAAGAGAACAACTGTAACTCCGGCAACAACTCCAGCAATAATGCCAGTTTTTGGTTTGCTTGAATCACCTATCACCACAGACTAAATGTTATCAGCAGAACTAAAATTTACTTCACACTTTTGAATCGGTTTCAAACAAATAAAATGTGGTTAGAGCAATCGCAAAGTAATGTATTTACCTGAATGAGCGACCTCAGATACACAAGGGTGAGGTTGAACACCGCCACAATTCAAGTTGTTTGCCGTGAAACTATAGTCGATAAAACCATATCAGATTACTGCTAAAAGAAATGAAAAATTCAGATGTAACGTAAAAGTAGTCGAAAGTACTTGTATTTTGGGATCTGAAATAGACTTTGAGGAATCTGCCCACTGAGATTATTGGAATCAAGCAGACTGTAAAACGTAGTTTCAAACAATGTGATTAAGAAAATAATACTTCCAAAAAGATGGGAAGCACATACACACAGAGAACAGTAGCTTACAGATTTATCAGATTTGGAAGACCTATGAGTGACTCCGGAATAGTCCCATTAAGTTTGTTTCTACTCAAGGTCCTGTTTGGCCAATACACGGTGAATAGAGACATGAGTGATCCTTTTCTAAGTCTTAAATGTTTAAAAGCAGGTGCAAGATTTAACAGCATTGGGAAGGCAAAACTACTACTTACAAAAACTGAAGTTTCTTGAGATTACCAAGAGTGGATGGTATAAGACCACTAAGCTGATTGTCCTCCAAATCCAAACTGGTCAAGCTAGTCAGATTTCCAAAGTCCTCTGGTATTACACCCGTAATTCCATTTCCCTTTAAAGTACTATATACGGAAAGAATCACAACAAAATGCTCAGAACAAAATATCTTATATCGTCTCATACCAAAAAGAGAGAGAGAGAGAGATTAAATCAAGGGCACTTACAGAGTCTTGAGTGTTCCTAGAATTCCTATTCTTGAAGACAAGGTTCCTGAGAAGTTCATGTCTGACAAGGTACTGCAATCACAAATGCCATAAATATAAATATGTATATCTTCTCCCACACTCGCAAACAACATTTAGTAATTAAGAGTTATGATGATTAAACTTACAGAGAAGTGACAAAGTTGTTGTCATCACAAATAACTTGGGACCAAGTGCAAGGATTAACTTGATTCTGGTTCCAATCACTTAGCTGATTGGGCAATGCACGTAATGACATCCTCAAAGCAAATAGTGCATCCCCTGAAATGTAGAAGCGAAAGAGTCAGAGAGTAAAGGGGAAAGATGTTAATCTCTTCCTGAACAAGCTCAGAAATTTACCAAAAATAAACAAAGAAATGAGAGAAAAGAGCTGTTGACAAGTAAGAAAAGGCAGCATCACCTTGAGCATCTGGTGACACAAATGACCATAAACAGGCAAAAACCAAAACAGTCAAAGCCATAGCCATCTTCTGAAAGCTGAACATCTCATCTCATTAGTTGAGCTTGTTCCATCTACAAGACACATTTAATAACATTATAACAAAAAAAAAATCTTACTTTTAGTGGATCTGACACACATAACAGAGAAGAATTGATGGAGAATAATTTATAGTCAACTATGAATCAAAAACATTATAAATTCAACCGAATTTTAGCTCAAAACAGCTGAAAATTAAGAGTTTTCCGATTAATTCCACAATGAAAGGAAGAGACTTTTGCATAGAAAAAGAATCAAGGGGAAGCTAGAACACAAACCTGCTCAATTTCCCAGAATTTTGCCAAACTTCATAAGAAATCCAAAAAAATCTAAAAACAGAGATTTAGGCAACGACAGAAAAGGAAAAGAACCTCGTACCGGAGAAGAAAATCCCAAAAAAAAAGAAAGAAAGAAAGGAAAAGAACAATTCTTGCTGGTCGAAAGATTGAGTCCTCCTGGGGAATACAAACAACCAAAGAGAACAAAAAAAAGGTGGAAGAGAAAGAGAAAAGCTTGTCTCTTTGATTTGATTCTGCACAACTTTGAGTTTGGTAAATCGCAATTATCAGTCCCTCTAGAGCTAGTGGCCTGAGTCCTTGAAGAAAATTCCCCATGTTGGTCCACGAACTGCTTTTGCTTTTTCTGCGTGCCACTAGCTAATTAAATAATTAATATAATTAATCAACCTTGATGATGATGTTTAGAGTTTGGTTATGAATAAACTATGAGATGAGTATGTAATTGTTATAGGTACTTGGACGTATATATGACACGAACTAATGTACATACATCAGTTATATATGTATGTCTGTGTAACTTTAGTTTGGCCACATTCTTTCTTTAATTTTCCGCCTGAGATTTGAAATGATCTGAGGTAAATCGTGTAATATGTTTATTTATGAGGTATACATATTACATTATCATGGCCTCACGGGCATGTATGATCGTTATTTTCGACCTAGCTAATTCGGTTTATTGAATCATATATCTTGGCAAAGTAAAGGAATTAGGCAACTATATATATACACCAGATTCACGAAGGAGAATTCGGATAGCCTGGACATTGCTAGTGTTTGCATCAGCCGTTTTTGTTAGTAAAAGATGTAACTGTCAGTTTTCAGTTATAACAGTGTAAAATGAAAGTCAAGAGGACACCATCCCTAGTAAGTGCCACAAAAGCATAAATCATTCCATTACATCGCTGATCTTTTGTGAGAAAGTTATCCAATCTCTTGGGATCATCCTCTACCTCTACGAGCAAGTCCCATAAGATGAAAATGTTGCCACCAGTGTTGGTGAGTTTAAACCCCGGAAGTAAGCCTATAAGGCCGTTTCTAAAACTTTATGTATTTTAGTTGTAGTGTTTTTTTGGTAGATTTTTTTCCTTATTTAAAAAGTCTAGTGGGTTGTCATATCTATTAAACACAACAGACGATACAACCTCCCAATTCCTAACTCTTATCTAATAATAAACTATTTTATATGAATAGACTCGACACATAACATAACGCATATCAACTCTATCCAACTATTTAATAGTAATAACATCATAACCCCCCACCTATTCTCAATCAAGCAAGAACCCACCAGAAACAGAAACAAAAACAAAACAAAAACGTCGATCGAGACTTGAGACTTATGGAGAGAAAACATCACTTCGTGTTAGTTCACAACGCTTTTCATGGACCCTGGATCTGGTACAAGCTCAAGCCCCTCCTTGACTCCGCCGGCCACCGTGTCACTGCCGTCGAACTCGCCGCCTCCGGGATTGATCCACGACCAATCCAAGCCGTTGGATCCTTCGACGAATACTCCCAACCGTTGATCGAAACCCTCCAATCTCTCCCAGAGAACGAACAGGTGATTCTGGTTGGATCCAGCTTCGGAGGCATGAATATTGCTCTCGCCGCCGATATATTCCCGGCGAAAATTAAGGTTCTTGTGTTCCTCAACGCCTTCTTGCCCGACACAACCCACGTGCCCTCTTACGTGCTAGATAAGGTTTACAATAATTTAACCACTTTTAAAACATTCGCAAAACTAAACTTATAGTACTATGTAAAATGTGCATTGTTTTAATTATTTGTTTTGTTGATTGAGAAAGTATATGGAGATACTTGGAGGTTTGGAAGACTGTGAATTTTCGTCTCATGAGACAAGAAATGGGACAATGAGCTTACTGAAGATGGGACCAAAATTCATGATGACTCGTCTTTACCAAAAATGTTCTATCGAGGTATTATTATTACTACTGATCTTAAATTTTGTAACGCCAAAACAACAAAATCTATATTCAAAATTTATAATTTCTTGGTTATATCGAATAATACAAATTAATCTTAATAATCTTATGCGATGTTGTTGTGTGCTATATTAATATGATGGTTGTGAAGGATTACGAGCTGGCTAAAACATTGCATAGACAAGGGTCATTTTTCAAAGAGGATTTATCGAAGAAAACAAAGTTTAGCGAGGAAGGGTATGGTTCGGTGAAACGAGTTTACATAATGGGTTGTGAAGACAAAGCAATTCCCTGCGATTTCATTCGTTGGATGATTGATAATTTCAACGTCTCAAAAGTCTACGAGATCGACGGTGGGGATCACATGCTGATGCTCTCCAATCCCCAACAACTCTTTGAGTCTCTCTCTGCTATTGCCGCCGATTATAAGTAATAACTAAAGCTCACTGTTAGTGTATGGGCTTTTTTTAATAAAATAAAGGAAACACTTTCTTTTTAGTAGGTATTTTTAGTCTGTTTCAGTATTAATATTAATATTAAGAGTAAAGACAAACAAATTTGTGTAGTTATGTTAATTGATTACTATATTAGTTTGAAGCTACGAAACAAAAGAAAACAACTTAAAGTAATGTTAATAATTGTACGAAACTAAGCTTTACTCAGATATGGGTCTACAGAAAATTCACGAGAAGAGACTCAAACAGTGACGTGTAGGACAGTGAAGCAGGTGAGACAAAATTGATTAATCAATTTTGACAGTGTATTGTTCCATTCAAATCAAATCTAACTCGTTCTTTTCCAAAATTAAATTTAAAAAAAAGTGAAGTAATTTGGTTGAATTACAGCTTAAGCTAAATGGTTGTCAGTAAAAAAAAAAGCTGAAAAAGCTGATTGAATTAAATTGTGAACATGCAAACGTTAAGGAATCAAAGAAGATTAATTGAATTACGAAAATAAAGCAAAAAAAGTGTTGAAAGAAATGAATGACGCAAGTAATTTACTCGTTACAACAGCTCTTTTTCTGTGTCTCTAAAATTTCAAAATAATCATAGAACTTTTGATTATTTACAAATTGAGCCGTACATTTACAAAGAATCCAAAGAACACCTCTGCTCCCAAAAATTCAACATCAATTTTAGAAACTTAAAAAAAAAAAAAAGAGAAGAAACCAAGATGATAGTCTCAAGGGTTATAGAAATGACCATTGCAATGACATTTCCAGCCCATAGGTTTATAATTAGAGTATTGATCAAGAACGGTGGTTAGAGACGAAGGAGGTCGGAAGTATCCGCCGGAAAACCGATTAGCTGGGGTGAAACGGGAACGACTAGGGAGAGTAGGTACTTGAATGGCCATGCAAGGATGACAGTTATTGCATCTGTTGTGGCAGCTTGGTGGTGTAGAACCTAATCTTGCTTTATCTTCAATCAAAGCCACCTGAAAATATCAAAAGCAAATACTTAAACTTTACTTAAATGGTTCAAATGAAAAAGAAAAAGAAAATGATTTGAATTTGGAAAATTGAGTTGAAAGATTGGTATGATTACTTGAGGAGAGTTTGGAGGTTGGACAGGTTGAAGAAAAGATGAGACTTGTGGAGTGAGGAAAACAAGGAGAAGAAGAAGAAGAAGGGTAGATTTGTGAATAGCAAACATTTTGATTTGAATTCAAGAATGATTACCATAGAGGAGGAACTTCATGTGGGTCTATTGAAATTTTAAGACTTTCGAGAGAGAGGTGAAGTAGATTGGAAGCTTATGGATCAGAGAAGTGGAAACGAGGGAGAAGGAAAAATCAAGGGAGTGAGAGAGAGAGAGAGAGAGATAAGGAGGGAAGAGAGAACAGGAGGGTAAAATGGTAATTTAAAGGGGGAGTGAAAGGAACAAGACAGAGTGGGGGAGACAGAATAGGAGGATACATATCAAAGAAGAGAGAGGACTCTCAGAACGTAACCTTCTTTCTATGTGTCACTTCTTTCTTTCTCTTCTCTTCTCTCTTTTCTTTTCTTTTCTTTTCATCTCTTCTCTTCTCTAATCAAATCTATTCGCATTGTTCATTAGGTTTGACCAAACATGCTTTGTTTTTGTTTTTTTAATAAGACGAGAGACATATGTGAATTTCTCTCTTCACAAATGATTGCAGTTTTATTAATATGAGTCTTTTTTTTTTTTTTTTACAAACGAAGGATTATTTTTCAATACAATAAAAAATGAATCTCTTATAAGTTCTATGTGCTTAAACTAACCATATTTAAATAGTTATAGCGATTTGTTCACCATCCATTTAATCAACCAGCATGCCTTAAATCAGTAAACTTAATACCGAAGATCTTTGGACTAAAATGCTTCCTTTTTTGTTAAGTATTTACATAAATGCTTCATGGTTCCAAACTCATTACTAAGGATGGTAGCTTTCCAAAGTTGAGTGGAGTTTTCAACGGTTAAAAAGAGTTGAATAACATTTTCACCGGTAAGTATCTATTTACTGACACATCAAATTGGGGTATCTTTTATCATCACAAAATAGTAAGCGAATAGGAAATTGGGCTTTCTTTTATCAAACACAAAATAGTAAGCTAATAGGGAGATTGTGGTTTCTTTTATCATCAAAAATAGTAAGCTAATAGGGAAATTACTGAGTAGTAATAGTAGTAAAAACCACAGTTTGACTGAGTTTTGATTTTTTAACTAAATGAATAAAAAGTGGTAATCTTTCCAAGAGCAATAAATGAAGAAGAAAAAGAACAAGGATGCCACATTTTATCATTTTTTCAAGCATTCATTTAATATCATCAATCTTATGTTATTAAATGTGAGAGCATCTGTGCCCTTAAATATTATATTATCCATGTCCCTTTCTGCTGTTTTCCAATAATTTCCGCAGTATCGTTTTCTCCTTCTTTAATTCGTATACTTGTACATTTATAATTTATTATTCGTATTTTGTACTTTATGTCACAATTTGTGTTCTTCTAAAAGTAATGATTTTTTTTCCCTATGATATGTTTTTTTTTTGAATAAAAGGTAGCCACCCAAATGATTATATTTTTACAAATAAGTAAAGTTTCAATCGACATAATAATTAAACAGGAATAGATTCTGGAATGGTCCATGGACCATTGTTGATAATTAACTACTGTTCAAACCAAATTTTAAAAGTAGAATTTCGGTTACAATTTATTGCCATCGACTTTGCATCGCGCTTGAAAATACTATAGTTGTAAGAACTTTTGTGCATCGAATAATGATTCAACTATTATTTGAAATAAATGTATAGTTTTAAACAAGTGAAAAATAAAACAGAGAGATATACGAAGCCAGCCACTAACAGGGAGTATAATATACGTAGTCCCGTAAAATTTGGAACATCCTTTTTATTTATAAAAATCAGTTTAAAATAAAATTGAAAAGAGTGAGAAAATCTCGTGAAAAGAAACGCCGTGAAACTTACGTTCCGTGGAATCGCGTGATGCGTTCAGTGACTATCTTTTTCCACGTTACCTGATTTGTCGCATTTCAACCTTTTTTTTTTTAATAACATCATTCAAAAAATAAAGAAAAAAAATTGAAATCAGCAAAATAAAATAAAAAAGATCTGCAGAAAGAGAAGACTTTCACAGTAAGACAACGAGATCGCGGGAAAGAAAAACAAAAAAAAAAAACTGAAAATTATTATTGCATGATCCAAAATCATAAGAGTCAAGGGCTTTTGTCTTCTTTGATACGTAGGTCCCACAAAAGATCATACGGTCAAAGAATGTTTGATCACAAGCTTATTCACACGTCTTGGCGAAGGATACAAATGAATAACGCTACTCTTCCGGTCTTCCCCATTCTCCGTCTTAACATACCGGTTTAATCCGCTATACAAACTTAACTAAATCCCGGTTTTATAACTGCCATTTTTCTACCGTTGAGCAGCTCGGTATGCTTCTTCGTCGGAAATAACCGCCGGTATGTTCCATGTTCCAAGCGAATGCCCAGAGATTTTCCCACCTAAACATTTTCATTAAGTCAATAATAAGTCAACAGAAAAGAGAGAAAATATATTAGTAATTTTGGTACCTTCTTTAGTAGCTTCTTCGCATCTTCTTTGGTAATTTGAAGACAAATGTGGATCCAGCAATTTCATTATCTCTTCATACTTCTCTTCAGCTTCCGATATCCGCTTCGCCTGTAAAAGAAAACAATGAGCTCTAACACATTTTCAGAGAAATGTTGATTGACTGTCGTATTAACGTTTCTTTACCAGCTCAGTGGGTGCATTCGATGAGCCGAATATTCTCACAAACATTCTTAATATGTTGAAATTGTTCTCTAGCACATCGTCCTAGAAGAAAAAACCATATTATCAAGTTAAGATGGTGATGATGACATAAGGAGTTCTTTGAGGGTACCTAACCTCGTAATCAAACCTGCAAAAGTAAAGAAACAAGTCAGATTCTGAAATATTCAAACTTTGAGTTTTGTTTGGTAAGATGTAGAGGTTTTAAAAGAAGCGTACAGGTCATCCGCTACTTCAACTAGGAACTCTGAAATTGACAAGAACTCCATATGCAACTCACTCACCTTTTCCACAGTTTCAAAGAAAGCAGAGAAGACATATATCAAATACATATATCAGATACTAGAAATGGAATTCTTGGATTGAATATGTGACTTCACATCAAGAAGAAAACAGGGTATATGAATGTTACTACCTCTTCTCCTCTCAACTTGTATAGTAGAAGATTCAACACCCGGTAATCAAAAGACTTCAAATGAATTGCTGTCATCACATCTTCGACACAGATCTATATAGATATAGATGAAACCGTGAGCAAATGAATAGCAAAAATAAACAATGAATTGTTTGAGAAGACAGAGAAATGAACCAGTTACCTTGTTTTTATTTGAAAGAGCATGACAAAGCTTTCTTTCTAATGCCCAATACTCTTCGCCCAACTTAAACTCTTGCTGTATTCTAACCCATGAAACAGTTAACATATATTAGTGTTATTGTTTGTTCCTTCGCAGATTAAAAATAAGAAGCAGAAAAGGGTGTTTATAGCACAGAAGTAACCTTTGTGTCAAAAGGCCCTCACGTTTAAGCAGATCTTCAAGCGGCTTCAATGGATCAGTTTCAAACAAAACTCGTGATTCAGCATTCCATCCATGACTTGAATACTGCATCTCAAACCATTAGGTTGTACACTAATTTGGTTTCCATACTCGTAAATATTACACATGCCATCTTACAATGACTTTGGATCCACAAGCTGATTCACTGACCAACTTCTCATTAAGAGCATCCATCTACAGAAACAAAAGACCCACATTTCCTAGATTCGGGTTACATTGGCATTGTTGCAGTGCACGTTTACTGAACTCAGAACATCTGACAGACATGAAGGCGAAAAAACAGCAGAAATACACAATGATTACCTGATATATGTAACTCTCCGTGAATGAAAGCACGGGTAAATATCTGAATATTGACTGAGGTTCGTTAATTTGCAACTGATGGAACATGAAATAAGACCTGGACTGCAACAAAATAGGGACAGTTCACAGTTACCAACACAACAAATTCAGAAAATCGTGAGAGAGAACACTTGCATTACTCAGAAGACAAAGTTTTTTCTTCCTTTTATCTTCCTACTTAATGTGAGCACACCATCCGATCCCGTTAACTATGATTAACTAACTCAACCAGTCATGACAGAAAACAGCAATTCACTTGAAAGAGGAAAGACTTACGAAATCTTCAAGGGTAGAGTTTGCTCTTTTCATTGCATCAAGCCCGACCATTGCCACAACTTGTTGGTGTTTCTGTAATGTGTAAGAATCAACATTGCTGCCCATGACACTCCTCTTCACATTACTCTTTTGAGACTCTGCTGCATCGAAATTTGAAAGATCAGCCACAGTTATATATATCACGAATACTCAAAATTTCAGACAGCAAATCAAAATAACAGAGAAAATCTCAGTAGAATTAGTTTAAAAGTCATAACAAACTAAAAAAGAGATTCTATGCAGAGACTAGAGAACCTGAGCTTGTGTTAACTGGTTTAGTTTCATCGTCTTGATGAAGTGACCTTGATATTTTCTCCAGGAAAGGTACAGAGATCTATGTAATGATACAAAAAAAACACATTGAAAGAGGGATACTAATAGAAAATTAGTTGAAAAAATCAAGGCTTTACTCACTTTGGGTATGAATTGAGAGACTAGGCCCAGTTTTGAATCTAAATCGAGTTCGCCGCATGGTTGTACCTTGACAGAAGAATGAAATTTAGATTTGATTTTTGCAGAGTGTGTCAAAGGTGAGAAATTCGAAAACACTAAACTTTATCGTTACCAGGAAAAGGACGAGACTGGAAAGGAAGCGAGACGAAGCTGAATCGGAAGTTGAAGAAGAAAGTAAACCGTGACAAGTAATGGCTGATACAACACTCTGAAACTTCTCCAATCGCCTTAGCTCTTCCATCACATATGAAAGAAAACTACTCTTTCCAGATTTTTATTTCACTTTAACTTTCACCTAATTGATTATCGCAATTTTAAATTGACAATAAATTTTCGATTTTTCCTTTGAAAGTTTTGTTTTTTTTATTCCTTGTTGGAGTGGGGGCTCGGATATAAATAAGACTTGCTGTGAAAACCCTCCTCAGGAGGTTCAAATCTGTATCCAAGCAATGGAAATCTACAATCCAATCTTCTTTTTTTAAGCTCTGAGAACGTTGGTGGTGGGGTCTTCAGGGTCATCATCATCATCAGTCTTTGTTCAAATCTTATGATTTGGCCTACACATCTAAACTCTATACAAACACACAGCTGTTTGTTATTTCCCGAGTTTAATCTCTATTTTGTAATAACACTACTCTCTAGTTTCTAATTGTTTCCTCAATTGCTTCTACTAAATCTTTTATATTTCGATTGCATGCTAGAAGCTTGTTGAGTAACATTCATCTTCTTATAATAGTGATGTTTCTCATTGACCCTTTTCTCCATTTATATACCAACAAACCAAATACCCGACTAATTCCACAACAAATACGGATCATAAACATGCTGATGTGACCGAGGGCGAATAAAACATATTAAGAATATCACAAGAGGTTTCGATTCTTGGGTGGTGCATGTGTATGGGTCATGGAGGATTTCACTTCATTTAGCCAACTTTGGATTAAAGAAAGCAATAGGATATATATAATAAGTAATATCGAGCAGAACATATAACGATATCTAAAGAAATATTGATAGAAACTGAATAGTATTATCGACCAGAACATATTCTCATATCTAGAGAAACAAAAGCTTATCCGTAGATGATCGATCTGGTTCTAAAGAGTTTCGATATAAGAAAAGCAAAGTCATACTCATTAATAAAGCTTCAAATGGAGGGACGACCTCTATTCTCTAGGTATCATCTATCTCATAGTTATCCTTCTCTGCTTCTTATTCCCTTACGGTTTCTATTGGTAAGGCATGTACCGCATTGGCCTTCTGAACCTACGAGCCTTCCTGAACGAGGCATTGTCGTGTGAGTGGGAAAAAAGAAAGCCATAGGTGATAATTGATGCTAAACATGCAGAATTTAAACTTACCCGTATCCATATGGGGAATAAAAATAAGGAGGCACAAAGGGTCTGCGAAAGCGGTATCCCATTGAAGGGTTGAAACCCCCAGGACGATGTTGTTTCATTCCAGGAACATTGGTTCGCTTAGGCGAGACCTGAAATAAAAAAACAAAAGAGAAGATTTGAGATCAATGAAACTGTCCATTTCCTTCCGTATTGGTCTTAGTAAGAGAATATACCTTCAGTTGACGACCATGTAGCTCTGATTCATTCAGTTGTAGAGCTTTTTGCACGGCTTCGACTTCAACAAACTCAACATAAGCAAATCCCTTTGGTTGTCCAAATTTGTCCATTAGAATGGTTACTCTATTGACTGTTCCGCATGTTTGGAAATGCAGTTGCACTTCTTCAGGTGTACAAGCATAATCGACCTACAGGATGGGAAAATAAGTTTTTAGTATAACTCTCAAGCATTCATATTGCAGCTAAAACCATGACTCACCAATCACATAACAGATAAATAAGTTAATCACTTCATTAAGGGAAGCCAGTGACAAACTTGTAATCTTCCATCTCTAACATTAGACCCTAAGATATGTATGAAACATAAACGCTATGAGATTCTTGATTTTAAGAGCGTGAGGCAAAAAATACATGATAACAGGCCAGCATCAAACTGCAGCCTCACACGAAATCTGCAAAACAACCAAACCTGTATTAGCTCCAAGTATTCTCTCTGCAGAGCTTTGGGGTCTTGGTTGGAAAGCATCCAGCATCTTGGCATCTTGATTCAGCTCTTCAGAGACCATCTCCTCAAGGATCAGCACCTCTACTCCCACCCAAATCACTCATATTCCCTTTTTTCCACTCATTTTTTCCTTACTCAAACTCATGCAATCTTTTTCTCCAAATTTTTCTGCTTTATCTTTTTTTTTCCTTTTCTTTTCTTTTCTTTTTTTCTTTGTCAACAATATTTTTTTTGCTTTTATCATCAAATTCCACAACAAGAATTTTCCCAAACACTACAACAAGGAAATTATCAAAACAGCCATAAAACCTAGTTGACAACCCAGAGCTACAAAGAACTTGAGGTATGAGAACAACCCTGCGATTATATAGGACATAGAGTCAAACTATGAAACTAGAGCAGCCAAAGCATTCATAAGAGAAGTAACACTCAGCACACTTGAGGTGTAAATATACTATAAATTAACCGAATCAGAACAACAATCATAACTTCACAACATTAAAGTTAGAGAAACTATCTCCTAATGGTAATCTCAAGGTATAAGGATTCCAAATTGAAAGCAGTTCTTTTCTCAAATGAGCAAGTTAAGTTAACAAGATAGTAAGCCATTTAGATTCGCAACAGATAAAAACCATGGCATTAAACAGAATGTTTAGCTGAAACAATGATCCAAACAAAAAAATAAACAATGAAGTAAAAAGTAAGCTTTTCTTACATTGCCAACATAAACTGACCGAGCATCGACCTCCTCCTTTCCTTCTTGATTTGTAGCCATAGTAGCAGGATCTGAAAGATATATTGCGCAAAGAGGAAGCAAAACAAACAATCAACGAGTCCATTATATTGACTTCAATGATAGACTCGATCGAGCAAACGTATTGAATTTCTGGAAAACAACAGAGGGGAAATTTGAACAAGAGAGTGACCAACCTTGAACAGCTCCCATTTCTTTTTTGACCTTTGCTTGCATCTCGCGCAGCGCAGCAGCCTCGTCCTCCATCTCCTTCAATCTCTTCTGAATCTCATCAAGCCTCTGTGATACCAAGAAATCAAAAACACCAAAATCAAACGGGAATATATACACACGAAATTGCAAATCAAATCAAGCGACACACAGAAGCAGACCTTAACGGCGTCATCATCGGCGGTAGACATATCGATATCCGGATCGGGAACATCCATCTCGCCGACTTCAGGGATTTCTCCTCCGTAAACCTCGTGCTCTTCTTCCTCCATTTTTTTTTCACTCTTCGTCGCTATAAAAATTAGAAAGTTTACTACTTCGTTTTGTTTTGGAGAATGAAAAAGACTTGGGCACTTTTCGACTCGATTTCTCGTCATGGGCCTGGGTACAAGAGCCCAATTTAACTCTTGTCCTTTTTACATATTTTTTTTAATATATTTTTCTCCTTATTCAAATACTTTTTCTTATATTTCTCTCTATATATTCAATTCTTATAAAAAAAGTTCTTTTTTTTTCTGCACATAGATTTAGATTTAATCTATGTTTTTTCTTCACATAGATTTCACATAGATTTAAATATATATATACAGTATAGATTTAAATTTAGAACATACAGTATACAGACTTTCCTTTTCACCAATATTTCAAATTACTTTAAAATAGAATATACTGAAATTATGTTTTTAGTTTTTATGTATTGGTCGATATTATATATCACTTAATATAGGAGTATTTGTTATGGTCTCCTTTAATCAAAAGCTGGCTAGTGAAATAAACCTAGGAATCCTCCATGAGCAAGGCACATGCACTACCCAAGAATCAAATCCTCTATGCATAGTAGGGTTGACTCAATGGCAGCAAGGATGGATTAATTCAATTACAATTAGTATAGGAAACTAGCTAAGAGGATTCAATGAGAAACAACACCATATATATAAACATTACTTTAACAAGCATTTTAGTAGAACCAAGTGACAAATAATTAAGTTTACAAAATAGAGATTAAACTCGAGAAATAACAAACAAAGTTTGCAGAGAATTTAGATGTGTAAACAAAATCATAAGATTTGGTTGTGGGATCATGTTTAACCAATGCAACCCCAGATTCCCGATCATGAAACAATAACTTATCCTTGTCCAAAACCGCTAGAGGAGCGAGTGTCAATATGCGTTTCGGAAACAAAGAAGTAGCTATAGTGAGATCTATGGAATATATTTGATTCCATGTCTTGTGGTCTGAATCATCCAACGACCATATGATATGGTTGGGCCACTTGTCCTCGGATACGCACAAATGATCATCCAGGTAACACATGACAATCTTCAATTCATCAAAGGCGTGGAGAAAAG
>VBRH01000001.1:315485-331374 GCA_014578085.1 Cardamine resedifolia | reverse complement strand
AGGAGATTGGATTGTAGATTTCCATTGCTTTGAGACAGACTTGAACTTGAAGAGAGTTTTCACGTCAAGCCTCTGCAGAATATGATGCTCTATCACATCGTGCGGTAGCAGCAACTCCATATTCTAGTCTCTGTTTTCTCTTTGACTCTGAATTGAATGATGAAGAGAGCATAGGTCCTATTTATGCTCTGCTTTATTTAAGTCATACTCCAATTACGATTAGGAATGGCAAAAAAAAAAAAAAGGTAAATTGACATTTCTTGTTGGTTTCTGAATTAGTCCGTAAGGACTCAGAGGTGGAGCGCATCTTATTGTCATCATATCATAGCCAATCCGATTTCCTTTAAACAGATGAATTGTAGTACAAACCAAACCTCGCTCTGAATTATAGTTTTGGTATATCTTTTAATAACAACCAAAAAAAAAAAAAGTTTTTGTTATCTTATTAGTTGTATTTACTATAAATTTTATCATTTTTGTATTATTTTCCTTTTCTCCGTTACCTCTCCAAATTGTTTTCGAAACAATTTTTCAAATTTGAGATCAGCTTATCAAAAATTGATAACGTTATTTGTCAACAAAAGAAAATTTAAACTAGTAGGAAATATAGTAAAGTACTGGAATGTTCAAAACTTTGATATAATAAAATGCTTAAGAAGTTAACACAAAGCAGAAACCAAAATATAGCAACGTTCAAAATAGTGTTTTCATGTCTTTGGAGCAACTTAAAAACGACCTGAAACAAACTAGGGAGAAAGAAATCTCTGAAGCTTGGGGAGGGAGTTTAAGCAGCGACGGGCTTAGCAGGAGCAGAAGAGAGCCTAGACCTCTTCTTTGCCAAACTTTCACTCCGGCGATCACGCTGCTCCTTAAGTCTGGAGGCAAGAAGCTTCTGGTACTCAGCTGCATCAGAGTTGGCCTTGGCGATCCTCTTCTTCTTGTCAGCAATTCTGGCTCTCTTCCTCTGGAGAGTCAAAGGGGTCACTAGCCTCTGGATCTTAGGAGCCTTGCTAACCTTCTTGCCTGCACAAGAAAGAAAAAGATTAGTGAATCTAAATCAAATTACCAGTTTTTTGTACCACTCTTAACGTGTGAATCTATTTTGACTTGCCCTTCTTGTTTGTGAAGGTACGGCGGTAAGTGTTGACATACTTCCTCACATCATCCTCCTTTCCAAGGTTAAACAACTTGCGGATCTTGGATGCCCTCTTGGGACCTCTCATTCTTGGCTTTTCAGTGTCGGTAAGCCCAGGAAGGTCGCTTTCACCCTTCTTCACAATGACCAAGTTAAGGACAGAGAGGTCAGGGCTAACAATGCAACCACGAACAGACTTTCTTCTCCTCTCTCCAGTCCTCCTTCCATGTCCTCTGAAGCAAGGAGTACCTAATCAAATAAACCAGATTACATAAATCAAGACACAAAAGAATACTGACAACAGAGAACCTGTGCAAGTTGATAGATTATGTAGAACCAAGTACCTCGGTGAAGCAAGAGGCGGACACGACCAGGAGTCAGAACTCCCTGTTTCATTGGGAAACCTTGCTTGTCGCAACCTCCCTTGATCTTGAAGACGTACCCTTTGAATTCCTACAAATAACTCAAAATATACAAAGTCTCATTAACCATTCTAAAAACCCAGAAGACAAACTAAAACCCTGAGAGTGTAGAAGGAATTGCACCTCGCCAAGAGCATCTCCGCTAACTTCCTGAGAGAGCCTCTTGTCGTAAAAGGCACGGCTGCATCAAACAACAACAAAACAACAACTCGATAACTTTACACAAATAGACTAGAATCATCCATGTTGATTTCGCAGATTCAACAAATGGTTAGTGAATATATCAAAAAATCGCAGTAAACATTAGAGATTTCAATATTGCAGCGATCTTGGGTATAATTGCTGGATAAATCAGTAACTATCCTACGATTTCAGATTCGAATCCAAAGAGTTTACCAACTTCAAAGCAGATATTGAACTTTCTAAACTCAATTAGCTAAATGTATACAAAAAGATGAGAAAATCTCAAATCTATCACGAATCACAAAATCTACAAGAAATTTTTTTGATAAAATGTGATGAAAAATTAGAGATTCTTACAGCTTTTGGTCGTCATCGATCTCTAGCTTTTTCTGGCAACCAGTAGTCGGATTTGCGATGTTGAACTGTGACACAAACAAAATCGAATGAGCAAACGAAATGACACAGAGACAACGATATACGCAGAGAATCTAAGAAAAAATATATGAGAAGAAAAAGATGAGCAACCTTCATCGTCTACGATTGACACTGCCAGCTACAACAGCCTGCGATAGAAGACTGAAGAAGATATATAAAGCTCTCGGCGCGGCTAATCTAGGGTTTTATCGAAATGACGAAAGGGGCATCTTATAGGAGAACCTAATAACAGATAGGTCTAATTGAAATGGGCCCAAATTTAATGGACTCTTAATTAAATCTTCAGATAATAATTTTATTATGATGGGCCTTTAGGCCCAAATAGTAATCTTCTTTCTTTTCTTTTTTATTTCATCGGAATTGTTCAAACAAGTACTGTATGTTATGTCGTTCATATTGTCTGAGTATATTTATGTATTATTCACGTTCGTAGTACTAGTAATGTTAAATCCACACACCGCAACGAAGTAAGCCAAAAAGGATAAAAACAGAAACAAAACAAAAACCAGACTTTATTTTCAATAGTTGTTCTGTAGAATTTCTTCCACTCTAGAGAACAATAATCACCAAAAAGGATAAGTACAATCTTTTTTTATGACGTGTTTTGTTTTCAATAAAAAAAGAAAAGAAAACAAGTCTCTTTGAGTTAACAACTATTTGATGCTACCTCGTGAATAATCGCTACCGCTTGCAACTATAGTTTTAGTTTTTTTTTTTTTTAAGAAAAAGTAACGCAAGAAAAATCTAAAGCAGTTCTAAAGAGTAAAGGAAAATTAGATTTTATGCTGGATTTTACACTGTCAGAATTTATTTAATATTTTATTTTAAATAGTTTTCAAGATTTAATATTTTGACTCTTGACTAAAATCTAATATTACACTGTCAGAATTATTTAATACAAAGTCTCTTTACAATAACTATTTTTAAATCATTTTATAATTCTTTTTAACTCACATTATTATTACAATATATATAATTCTTTTTAAACAGGTAAGGATCTAAAATCAGATAAATATCTCTTTACAAAAAGATGAATTTTAAATATTTAATATTTTTGTGTAGATGGTTCATAATAGTAAAATTTATTTTTCTATAGTAGTAAAACCGCCGGATTAACTAAAAAAAGCTTTAAAATTAAGGAAATAATTAAATATCAATCAAAACAATATCTGAAAATCAAAAAGAAAAAAAAAGAATTAGGTTAAAGAAAATAGAAAGAGTAGAAGAAAAGTAAAAAATGTATATATAAATATTAGTTTCTCTGCCTTTCACAATCTTTTCAACTTCTGTCTCTTTAGCACTCTCTCATTGTTAAAGAAGAAGACACCAAAAACTGGCATCATCCCATCATGAGGAGCTCTTACCCTCCGTCCGACGGTGGAAGATCGGCGACTGATCGTCGTCAGCCATCATATCCCTCCTCTTCTATGAACCGTTGTAGTAACTTTCGCTCTATGCAGTCCTCTCCGCCGCTCAATCTCCGTCCTAGTCAGCACCAGCACCACTCTCAGTACCCTAACTCTAGTTTCCCGCCAAATTACAAGCGCGATCGGGCTCCGGCGACGGGAATCTCTTCTTCAGGTACGCGTATTAGGCCTAATTTCATCGTTCAGCTTGTTCACCCGAGAATTACCACCGCCGCTAACACCGACACCAAGCTAGAGATCAGAAGTCTCGCTCGGCTTTGTGGATTACCGGAGGAATCTGTTCATGTGCCTCAATTCGGATGTATCGCCGGAAGTTTCAGTTTTCGTCAGTGGGTTGATGCTCGCTCAGCTGTCGTTGCTCTTTGGGATTATCGGCTTCAAGGGAAACATGATTTCGTTCCAGAGCTAATTCCTAATGTTATCGTCCCTTCTGACATGGACGAGCTTAGAGATAGGCTTCGTGATCTTTTCTCGGCTCACGTTCTTTCGCTTATGGAGAACGGAGACAGCGTCAAGAAGGTGAGAAGCGAGATAGATGAGAAATCTCGTCAAGTTGAGTCCTTTTCGTCCAAAAGGGGTCTCAAATTAGAGGTTTTTGAGAAAAAGAAGGCTATAGAGGCGGAGAAAGATTTGGTTGTGAAGCGGCTTGAAGAATTCAAGAATGCCATGAAGAGCATTGTGCGGTATCTCCAAGGAAGAGACGGGTCTGAGTCTGATGGAGAAGAAGCAGACGTGGCCGTGTTTAGTTTGGAAGGGGTTTACGATTGGCGACGTATTCATAGTTTGATTCGCAGGGAGTGTCGAAGGCTAGAGGATGGACTGCCCATCTATGCCTATCGCCGGAATATTTTGAAGAGAATTCATGGTGAACAGGTATCTCCAAAAATCCCAAATTTGACTAGTTTTTTGACATTTTGAGTGTGTAGTAACTCATTTTTTTGTGTTCACAGATAATGGTATTGATTGGAGAAACTGGTTCAGGGAAGAGCACTCAGTTAGTTCAGTTCCTTGCTGATTCCGGAGTTGCTGCTAGTGAGTCGATTGTTTGTACACAACCACGGAAAATTGCTGCTATGACATTGGCTGATCGGGTCAGAGAAGAAAGCAGTGGTTGTTATGAGGAAAATTATGTCCAATGTACTCCAACCTTTTTTTCTACCGAGCAGATTAGTTCCAAAGTTGTATACATGACGGATAATTGTCTGCTTCAACACTACATAAAAGATCGGAGTTTGTCTGGCATTTCATGCGTTATTGTTGACGAAGCCCATGAAAGAAGCTTAAACACGGACCTTCTTTTGGCATTGCTCAAAGAGTTGCTATGCAGAAGGGTTGACCTAAGGCTTGTCATCATGTCTGCCACAGCCGATGCCTACCAACTTTCAGACTATTTCTTTGGTTGTGGAATTCTTCGTGTCAATGGGAGGAACTTTCCAGTCGAGATTGTCTATTCCCCTAGTGACACAGAAGAGACTTCTGTTATTGGCGGCATTGCTCCATATGCTAATGATGTTGTTAAGACGGCAATGGAAATACATAAAACAGAGAAAGAAGGAACCATCCTTGCATTCTTGACGTCCCAAGCAGAGGTAGAATGGGCATGCGAAAGGTTTATAGCTCCATCTGCAGTTGCTCTGCCTTTGCATGGAAAGCTTTCCTTCGAAGAGCAATATAGAGTTTTCCAGAACCATCCTGGGAGACGAAAAGTAATATTTGCCACAAATATTGCAGAAACATCGCTGACCATTCCTGGTGTCAAGTATGTAATTGATTCCGGGATGTTGAAAGAGAGTAAATATGAACCTAGAACGGGTATGAGCATCCTCAAGGTTTGCCCGGTCAGTCAGAGTTCTGCTCGACAACGTGCTGGTCGTGCTGGAAGGACTGAACCAGGAAGATGTTACAGACTGTTCTCAAAAAACGATTTTGATTCAATGAATCTTAACCAGGAACCTGAAATTCGTAGGGTCCATCTTGGTATAGCACTTTTGAGGATTCTTGCACTGGGTGTAGACAACATAGCGGATTTTGACTTTGTTGACGCGCCTGTCCCGGAAGCCATTGCAATGGCTGTCCAAAATCTTGTTCAGTTGGGTGCGGTCGTTGAGAAGAATGGTGTTCTTGAATTAACACAAGAAGGGCATTGTTTAGTCAAGCTGGGCCTGGAGCCAAAGCTTGGAAAATTAATTTTAGGCTGCTTCAGACACAGAATGGGCAAAGAGGGGATTGTTCTTGCTGCTGTCATGGCTAATGCTAGTAGTATATTTTGTAGAGTTGGCAACCTCGATGATAAGATGAAAGCTGATTGCCTAAAGGTATGATTCTGAGCTCCCAGTTTATTTTGTTAATGTAGAATTCCATAGAATGATTACTGTTTCCTGTTATGTAACATTTGATTTACCCGTAATATGCCTAAATGAGTTCAGATAATCTCTATTCTCCAAAAGGTTTTAACTTTTAGCTTTAGATCTTCTTACAACCTCTTAGAAGATATGTTCTAAAGTTGTTTACTATGTCATCAAGGTACAATTTTGCAATCACAATGGAGACCTGTTCACCCTTCTTTCAGTGTACAAAGAATGGTCATCACTGCCGCGAGATAGAAGAAATAAATGGTGTTGGGAAAATAGCCTGAATGCCAAATCAATGAGGAGATGTGAAGACACAGTCAAGGAATTGGAGATATGCATTGAGAGAGAACTTACTCTTGTCAGTCCTAGTTACTGGGTTTGGAATCCGACTGCGGGTACTAAATACGACAAGCATTTGAAAATGGTTATACTTGCATCTCTTGCAGAAAACGTGGCGATGTACACTGGCTATGATCAGCTTGGATATGAGGTGGTATTAACTGGTCAACAAGTTCAGTTACATCCGTCGTGTTCGTTGCTAGCATTTGGCCAGAAGCCAAGTTGGGTTGTTTTTGGTGAACTTCTATCAGTTGTGGACCAGTACTTGGTATGTGTAACCGCGTTTGATTTTGAGGCTTTGTATATGCTTGATCCACCTCCACCTTTTGATGCGTCTCAGATGGATGAGCGGAGGCTCCAAGTTAAAAAAGTGGTTGGTTGTAGCAGCACTGTGCTAAAACGATTCTGTGGGAAATCTAATCGTAGTCTGCTTTCAATTGTTTCTCGTGCTAGGTCTCTTTGTACGGATGAAAGGATTGGTATCCAAGTCGATGTCGATCAGAATGAGATTCTGCTGTATGCGCCTCCCCTTGACATGGAAAAAGTGTCAGCCATTGTGAACGATGTATTGGAATGTGAAAAGAAATGGATGCGTAATGAATGTTTGGAAAAGTATCTATTTCATGGTCGGGGACAAGTACCTATTGCTCTGTTTGGATCTGGTGCTCAGATAAAGCATCTTGAAGTTGATCAGAGATTTTTAACAGTCGATGTGCTTTATTATGGCGACAATGTTATTGATGACAGAGAGCTTCTGACGTTTCTGGAGAAGAAGATTGATGGGTGTATTTGTTCTGTTCATAAGTTTGCTGCAAACAAGCAAGACTGTGATGAGAAGGATAAGTGGGGTAGAATAACCTTTCTCACTCCGGAATTTGCTATGAAGGCAACGGAAATTCAGAAATTTGATTTCAATGGTTCAGTTGTTAAACTATTTCCATCGCTGTCAACTGGTGGAGGAATTTTCAAGATGCCTTCTTTCCCTTCTGTGACAGCTAAGATTCGTTGGCCGCGAAGGGAAAGCATTGGTAAAGGATGTCTTAAGTGCCCTTCCGGTGATATTGACAGTATACTTGGTGGGATCTCCAACCTTGTGATAGGAACAAATTCTGTCCACATTCAGAGAGATCAAAAGTCTGATGATTCTATCTTGATAAGTAGGCTTGACAGAGACATTTCGGAAGCAGAAGTTTTAGATGTTTTGGAATCCGCTATGGGGAGAAGAGATCTCAATTTTTTCTTATTCAGAAAAAACAGTGTACAGTGTCCATCTCCTACTGCTTGCGCAGAAATGCTGCATAAGAGAATATTTGCGTGCATGTCAGCAAGGAATCCTGAGCCGAACTGTGTCCAAGTTCAAGTTTTTGAACCAAAAGAAACAGATTATTTCATGCGAGCAATGATTAATTTTGACGGGAGATTACATTTGGAAGCTGCAAAAGCTTTGGAGGAGTTAAATGGAGAGGTGCTACCTGGATGTCTTCCATGGCAAAAGATAAAGTGCGAACAATTGTTTCAGAGCTCCATAATCTGCTCCGCTTCTATCTACAACATAGTTAAAAGACAATTGAATGTTTTATTAGCAAGCTTTGAGAGACAACGAGGTAAAATTCCAAAACCACATTTTTGCTGTTTGCTCTTTAATTTTTATTACCTTGTGTCAACAAATAACCTTACTGTATTTGTCTACTTCCGACTCTGATATTAATTAAGAACAATCATGACTTGCAAGCTTTTAATTTTCGAGGCTAGAGTTTCAAATTTGTGTAGGGTAAGGGATATTTGAAGGATGCATACGCTTAGGTGACCTATTTTTTTCCAGTGAATATGTCCAAAGTTTGATATGCATAAACTTTTTGTTTATATTTTTGTAGGAGGTGAATGGCGTGTAGAACCAACTCATAACGGTGCTTATCGTGTTAGAATTTTTGCTTATGCAACAAGACCCATCGCGGAGATGCGGAGAGAACTTGACGAACTCATAAGAGGAAGACCCATAAACCATCCAGACTTAACCCGTAGAGTCCTACGGCATCTTATGTCCAGAGATGGTGTTATTCTAATGCAGAAGATCCAACAGGAGACTGAAACTTACATTGTATTAGACAGGCACAATCTCACAGTGCGCATTTGTGGATCAAGTGAGAAAATCGCTGAGGCTGAACAAGAACTGGTTCAGTCACTTATGGCTTATCACGAGAGCAAGCAACTTGAAATCCACCTCCGAGGTCCTGATATCCGCCCTGACCTCATGAAGGAAGTTGTGAAGCGGTTTGGTCCAGAGCTCCAAGGTATCAAAGAAAAGGTACATGGTGTGGATCTCAAGCTCAACACGCGGTACCATGTTATTCAGATTTGTGGGAGCAAAGAAATGAGGCAGGAAGTACAGAAGATGGTCAATGAACTTGCACGAGAAGAGAGTGCACTGGGTGAAAAACCAGAGGACATTGAAGTTGAATGCCCCATTTGCTTATCTGAAGTTGATGATGGCTACTCTCTTGAAGCATGTTCACACCTCTTCTGCAAAGCTTGTTTGTTGGAACAATTTGAAGCATCGATGAGAAACTTTGACGCATTCCCAATCCTTTGTTCTCACATTGACTGTGGAACTCCAATCGTACTCACTGATATGAGAGCCCTCTTATCACAAGAGAAGATCGATGAACTCTTCCGAGCATCCTTGTCCTCTTTTGTAACATCTAGTGATGGAAAGTTCCGGTTTTGCTCCACACCGGATTGCCCTTCCATCTACCGTGTAGCTGGACCTCAAGATTCCGGCGAGCCATTCATCTGTGGAGCCTGTAACTCAGAGATATGCACACGGTGTCACCTCGAGTATCACCCGTATATCACTTGTGAAAGGTACAAACAGTTCAAAGAAAATCCGGACTTGTCACTAAAGGATTGGGCAAAAGGGAAGGACGTGAAGGAGTGTCCGGTTTGCAAGTCCACCATAGAGAAATCTGATGGGTGTAACCATCTGCAGTGCCTATGTGGAAAGCACATTTGCTGGGTCTGCTTAGATGTCTTCACTCGCGCAGAGCCTTGTTATGAACATTTAAGGACAATGCATGGCGGAATTGGCATAGCCGAGTTCGGAATCCATGGAGATCCCGTGATCATCTTCGAGCCTGATGTCCCCTTGTTTTGAAATTTCTAAGAGTAGACCTGACCGGACCTCTTCAATGTACAAATTTGTCTAGGTAGGTCCATGTATTCTGTAACATCTTGTTTGCTTCATCTGTACATATGTCGACATAGTGTGTTATTCGGTATTTTATATCTTCTTTAACCAACTCAAAACCGATCATAATAGGAAAGACTCATAAACCGGATGCCAAATAAATTAAAAAATTTGTGACTAAAGACTTGGGACTTGACTTGTTACGATTACGCGTAAAGCGAGTTTACTGAAAGTCTTAACCGTCAAGACAAAGTTGAAACGAAACTACTTTCCAATATACAGAGACATGGCTTTAATGGCGTTATCACTTCCACGAAATTTCCACCCACTTTTGAAACCCTAAAAAGGAAAAATCCTCTTAATTCGTCCTTATATATTGTGATGTGTCCCCATCTCTTGGTTTTAATTGATGATGATGACCCACTTATTTCTCCATGGAGGATTTTTGGGTCATGACTCTGTCTAGATTCTAACCCCTTTCTAGGTTTTAGTGTCCTTTTTCTTCTCCCTTTCATCAGAAGTAAAAACTTGTAATTGTGTCCGAAACCCATTTTCCCCTGTTCTTACTCTGTTTCCTACAAGTTGCGTCTGAAAGTAAAGTCCCCTGTTCTTGCTCTGTTTCTGTCTGTGGTCTCTGAACTCTTACAATGGCGTTTAATCACAGAAAGATGCTCGTTTCATATATACCGACTAAAGGCTTCGACTTGACGATCTGCATCCCTTGGTGCCAGAAATTCCCTCCGCCACCACCGCCACCGCCACAGAGGGATCTCTCTCTCCTAGTCACCACCTCGATCAGCGTCATCGGCTCCGTCTTACTCCTCCTCTTACTCTTCGTCTTTCTCTTCATCTACTTCACGCAACCACGGCGTGGCTCAGCCGCCACAGTAGCTCCCGGTGACACAAACCGATGGGTGAACGAGGACGAAACTGAGGAAAGAGAATCCTCCGACTTCCATCACGTTTGGCGAATCACAACCGTCGGTCTCAACCGTTCAGCGATCAACTCGATCACAGTCGTCGGATTCAAAAAGGGAGAAGGGATAATCGACGGCACAGAATGCTCCGTCTGCTTAAGCGAGTTTGAAGAAGACGAATCGTTGAGATTGTTACCAAAGTGTAACCACGCCTTTCACATCAATTGCATCGACACTTGGTTGCTCTCTCACAAGAACTGTCCTTTATGTCGTGCCCCTATTCTTCTCACTCAGCCTCGACCTCATCAAGAAACAGAGACGAATCATCTACAAGATTCTGGATCGAGGAATGACCTCAGTAGAGGACAAGATACTTGGGGATCCAGAAACCTTAATCTTCTTCCCAGGGCACAAAGCGATTTGGCAAACCATTGTGGCTCAGGTAGCATAGAAAGTGTGAGAAGATCGTTTTCAATTGGAGGAAGCTCGTCACTTAAAGCCAGCGATGGTGATGATCTTACTACTAGAAACAGAAGACAATTCCATAGCAGCTTCAGTGCAAACTTCTTTTCATCATCAAGGGACCCGAATGCCATCTGTATCTAGTTATACCGCTTAAATAGTGACTGTGTTAAAGCGAATGTCATGTCTAGTGTGTTATAGTGTGATTGAAATGAACGTAAAGTTTCAATGTTTCAGAGATTTGGGCAAATACGTTATATTAAACAAGAGAAACTCTCGTTGGGATATTTCGACCAACACTTTCAGAACAAAGGCTAAACCATTACAACCGAAATTAAAAAAGGACCCAATAACGAACAAAACAAAGCTAGATAGAATAATAACAATCTTCAAGCTCTTTCACCTCTGATTCTCCTAGCGAGTTGGATATCCTTGGGCATAATAGTAACCCTCTTGGCGTGGATCGCGCAAAGATTGGTGTCTTCAAACAAACCAACAAGGTAAGCTTCAGCTGCCTCTTGTAAAGCAGCGACGGCGCTACTCTGGAACCTCAGATCCGTCTTGAAATCCTGAGCAATCTCACGAACCAGACGCTGGAACGGAAGCTTACGGATCAGAAGCTCCGTGCTTTTCTGGTACTTCCTGATCTCTCTTAAAGCCACAGTTCCTGGACGGAATCTGTGCGGCTTCTTGACTCCTCCGGTGGCCGGAGCGGATTTCCTCGCCGCCTTGGTTGCAAGCTGCTTCCTCGGTGCTTTGCCTCCGGTGGATTTCCTAGCGGTTTGCTTTGTACGAGCCATTTCGAAACAAAACAATCTAATCGATCGACTTTTTCTTCTTCTCGAGGATGTGAATATTATACTATTTGGTAATGAACATTTAAAGCGTGAGGTGGTTGGTTTTATGGCGAGAGAAATTTGGAGGTGAAGTGAAAAAAACTTGGAGGGAAAAATATTTTCGTGTCCGTTGGATTAAAAAGTACAATCGACGGCTGATAGTTGCAGGATTTCAATCCGTGTGATCCCTTATTAACCAATTAAAACAGTACCGGGTTTATCAAGTATCAAGTATCAACCAATTAAAATCATCCTTTTTAGTCCACGTAGGCATTTGCGCTATTTCTTAACTTTTTAAAAGTTTGTTTCGTTTTTTTGGTCGCGCCCCTTCCAACTTTTTAATTTTTTAAGTTTAAGCGCCAATCGAAAATTTTGGCCAAGAACTGTCTCAAATTTTGCAATTTTTTCAACCGTAGCAAATCAGAATGAAATTATCTTTCAACTAGATAAGAAACTTTTACTTGAAGTTACAAATTCGAGAAGATACATTACTCATTATTGATATTAATGTCTTAAATAGAACATCAGATCGCCTTTCTTATTCAGTAAATCTATGCATTAACTAAATAATTAAGAAGATATCTGATTATGACGATCTAACCATGAGCAGAACAATCTCAAAATTTCTTATTTCTAGTAACTTATTCAAAAAATGTACGAAATTCCCGGTTGCAAATTTGATCAGATTAAAATTCCTAAGTTGATTTAAAAGTTAAAATCAAACTGATTAACATCCATTTAAATTTTTCATCGTGCATCAGAAAGTAATTCTTAGCAAAAGACGACTCTTATATGAGACAAAGCAAAAGATGAAAACAACAATTAATTGATAATCATTTGGGCATTTCATCGAACACTTGGAATACAAATCTAAGCAAAAGACTACAAAAACACTCGAAAACGAAAAGGGACAGATTTACATATCCAATGAAAGCAAAAAACGGCTAATCGATAACTAGATTATTCTTCTTCTTCTTCGTCTCTTAAGCCCTCTCACCCCTGATTCTCCTTGCAAGCTGAATATCCTTAGGCATAATTGTAACCCTCTTGGCGTGAATCGCACAAAGGTTAGTATCCTCGAACAGACCAACCAAATAAGCTTCAGCTGCTTCCTGAAGAGCTGCGACGGCACTGCTCTGGAACCTCAGATCCGTCTTGAAATCCTGAGCAATCTCACGAACCAATCTCTGGAAAGGAAGCTTACGGATCAGGAGCTCAGTGCTCTTCTGGTACTTCCTGATTTCTCTTAACGCCACCGTTCCTGGACGGAATCTGTGTGGCTTCTTCACTCCTCCGGTGGCTGGAGCTGATTTCCTCGCCGCCTTCGTTGCGAGTTGCTTCCTTGGAGCCTTTCCTCCGGTGGATTTCCTAGCTGTCTGCTTGGTACGAGCCATTTGCGAATTTTTAAGAATGAATTTGCTCTTTTGGGTTTTGATTTGCTGAGATTTGAGATCGATATGCAGAGAGTGAGGTTGTGAGGTGTTTTTATACTGAAGGGGAAAGAGGAAGTGTTTGTGTTTGGTCCGTTAGATCTTTTTTATTTATCAACGGCTATGATTGTTTCTATCTTGGCGATCCGCGTCATATGTTAAATGACCAATCATAATATCCAATCATTTTTTTTTTTCAGGATTTCAGCTTACTTTCTTTTTTGATTAAAGGACGCGTCCATTGTTGAATAACGTTTTTTTTATTTTTTTTGTTTTTAATGGAACAAAATAAACTCCACATACCCCACTTTGTTTTGGTTAATGTTAGTCCCTATATTTTGGAACTTCTATTTTCTAAAACTCTGATTATCTTTCTGGCCTTAAAACTTCAGATATTTGAAACTAAACGAAATGATACTTCTTGAAAGTTGAAACTACAAAAACAATAAATGACTTTATAATGGATCAGCGTTTTTGGATTTTGAATGTTCAATTGTAATGTGATACGAATCCATTGGACGACGATGTGTTTTTGAAAACGAACTGGTTGATCTAGTTTACTGTGCTGTAAATAAACCAAAATGTGCATTTTGATCGAGTATTTTTTAAAAATAGTTATTGGGTTAAAAATCGTCTCGGAAAAATGTTTAAAGAGCCGAATATAAGCCAAAGGTTAAAAAGATGTTGCAAAATTTTCTGTATTTCCGAACTTTAATAACTTTGTATCTAAGAGACATATTGGCATGCAATTACCAAATTGTTCTCTAGTTGATGGAAAATGGAAAGGTAGTGGATAATTCATACCGGCCGGTAGGTACGGTACAACCTAATTAAATGTTGGAAAACTATTTATTTGATGGGGATTAATTTAGAACGTACTATATTGCTTACTCTAGTATGTATTGTGCATGTGACGGACCTATATATGCGCTATTTGTGGTCGTTCCCGATCGTCAAATTGAACGTATCTAGAGTTTCGTCTTTGCCATACCCATTGAAGATCTAACAAATTATATCTACCCCAAGGCTGATATTGCTATTAATCAAATCCATTTATCGGTAAATGTGTTGTCGTAATCGCACAAATAAGATAACCGTTAGATGTCATAAATGTGGAATATATGTCTTTGACCCAAAAAAAACGAAATATATGTCATCCAACATTCTCCAAGCTATTAATATCAATGATGTATGACGCGTAATTTGATATATGTTCACGCAGAAGAGGATATAGTCGTCCATGCGACTGTGCCTTACATGTATTATTCTTATGGATCTCAAGCTTGACTTGGCCGATTTGGTCTACGTATATTTTTATGAATATACAATTCATGTTGGCGTTAAAAAAATGTCAAATTGGTGTCCAATTTTTCGATCTTATTCGTTGTTGTTTGTGTTGATTCAATTCGTTGGTGGCTACTGGCTGCTGTAAAACTGAACCATGCATATGCAGACATGTTCTACGTTTACTGGCTAACTAAATGGTTTTTAGAAAATAAAAAACTAATAACCATGCTAAAAATATACTACCATTCAAGGCCATATATAGTGTTTGATA
The DNA here is from genome assembly GCA_014578085.1 of Cardamine resedifolia. Classification (NCBI taxonomy): domain Eukaryota; kingdom Viridiplantae; phylum Streptophyta; class Magnoliopsida; order Brassicales; family Brassicaceae; genus Cardamine; species Cardamine resedifolia. The sequence goes on along the minus strand of VBRH01000001.1, from coordinate 316,695 downwards.
TGTAATTCAAATAACATAAGATTTCATTCTATTTTTTAAAGTGACTAATTGATTAAATACATAGGATTTTTGATGAGATTTAAAATGTTAATTATAATTTTCCATAACCAATAACATAATAATTTCATACCTATAATAATTTGATAATATACAAATCTATATAATTAACATGATTAAATAAAATACTGGTGAACTTATTAATTTAAATACAATATTGGCAAACTTATTCATTTTCAATACAATGTATTTAAATAACATAGTAGTTGGCAGACTTATTCATTAACAATATATACAATCAACATTTATTTTAAAAAATAAAATTTTAAAACAATTTACTGTTCTGGTGATGCTGACCTATGAACTCGTCATGTTTAAGTTAAACAAAGTGAACGACGACTTCGGAATGAAAAGATATATACAAAACTAAAAGTTAAGAAAAAGGAAGATTAATCAAATATGGATGTCGACCAAAATATATATATATATATATAGAAATATCAAATTTGGATGTTTCAAATAGGAAACTCACATATATTAAACAAAAATTTGAAGTAAGATAAAAAAAGGAAATTATAAAAAAAATGGAAAATGAATCAAACGTTGGACGGTTATAAAAGGCAAATTCCAACCCCCAAACACGAATAAAACGAAACAGCTTCTTTCTTTGTTATCGTCTTTCCTTCAGTCTGTCCAGAATGCCAAAACTAAAATCTCTCATAGTTGGAAAAGTCAAAGACAAAACTTCGATCGGCAAAGCAATATTGGTTCATAGTTTTAGTTCCAACGCCGTCAAATACATACACTTAGCACTCTTGAAATCAACAACTCATACTTCTAACAAACCACCCAACAGTAATTATGTCTCCGCCATCATCTCTTACTCCAACAGCCCTTACGCTCCGGCGGCTTTCGCGGCGGCTCTGTGGAGGTTACGGGTCACAAAGAACGCTTTCGTGGCCATCAAGTCTCTTATCGTCTTCCACAAGCTTATCAAATCCTCAAGAGACAAGATTGATGGACTCGACCGTGGTCGAAACAATCTAAAGATGAATGATTTTTCAGACAAATCTTCTAATCTCACACTGGAAATATCCCAATGGGTTAGATGGTAATATACTCTTCTTTACTTTTTATTCTTTTATTTGATTGTGATATTTATCTAATTATTTGGACCTGTTCATATCGACAGTTGGTTCTAATATTTATATAT
>VBRH01000001.1:298211-315427 GCA_014578085.1 Cardamine resedifolia | reverse complement strand
TATAATTCAGGTATGGACTGTATTTGGATCGGCTCTCGTCGATTCCGATGATATTAGGATCTTTTCCAAATTTAATGGAAAGTTCAAAAGAGAAATCTAAATTGAAAGATTGTGTTTCGTCGTACCAAACCAGGTCTATTATGAGACAAACCGATTCTCTTGTGAGTTTCTTTGAGCATATATGTACCAGACCGGAGACTCCACCTTTGTACCAAAACAAGATCGTGGACGAGATCAGGGAACTCGTCATTCAAGACTACTTCATGGTTATGAGATTGGTTATGGTACGGCTTCAAGTGTTGAGAGAAAGATTGATTAAACCGGGTTTTCAATCTGTTGGTGAATCCGGTTTGAACGATATGAGTTTGGTTTTGGTGAGACTTGAAGAATGCAAGGAGAGCTTGAGTGAATTTTTTTGGTCTTGCAGACGTCTGGCCGAAGATTTTTGGTGTTTGGTTGAGATATTGAAGGCCGAGACGTTAAATGACGATAAGAAAATGGTTGCATTGACCGGTTCGGTTCAGACCACGCTTAAGGACGATGAGGAGATGGTTGAATTGACCGGTTCGGTTCAGACTGAATGGGTTACATTCGACGACTCCAATACAGCAACGGACGTGGTGGTCCGATGGGATTCCGAGTGGGTAACGTTTAACGACTCCAAGGGATTGACGAATGAACCGGCCCAGTTCAGTCCATGAACACCTAACATTCGACAATTTGTTGGCCCAATTACGAGAGAAAATATCCGGTTTACACTTGGTAAGGCGTCTCACTACGAACATACATACCAGCTTTGACCATTTTATTTAATTATAGTCACAGAATGGGATCTCTTAAAAAAAAAAAAAATTATGCTGAATTCCTTGTTCATAAAGACAAAAGAGAAGTGATTCCATATGTAAATAATGTCTTAAGAAATTTACAAAGGAGAAATGATATTTGAAACTTTTTAAGATATAATACATTAATCTCAGAACTATATATTTGACGTACCATAGAGTCTGCAGCAATTTTTGCATCCTCCAAATAGTTCGTTCACAATCAGCAAAACCAAATAGATGAATTTCTTTTATTTAAGTGTTAATGAATTACTTAAATTGAAAACAATGGAATGTTAAATTATTATTTTTAAATGGAATGTTCTTGCCAAACGATATAATAACACACAACGAGACAATTTTAAATTTAAAAATGGACGACAGCATACAGACTTGGGCTGAAGTGCTGAACTAATTGATCATATCGAACTAATGGGCTTTTTGTTATGTTGTCCAAAAGAATGCTAAGCCACAGATTTTATTTTATTTTCATTGAAAATGTATACGAATACGCTAAACGAATAATTACACAAATTACGTAAACTTAATTATTTCGTTCTGAAGCAAATCCGTGAGTTTATAGTCCTGATCCTAAACATGTAGTATATGTATAAAGCATTGTACAAGCGATCAGTGAGATTTTGTTTAAACGAAAGAATAATGAAATCATTTTTATTAATCTATCATTGGATTTACATAAGCATTGATTCCACCTCTACAAAGACCATATGAAGAAGCCCTTGCAATGGTAAATTACACGTGTCAACATTCCATTAGATCCCACCAAGATAATAATTACTTTCCCCGATCCGACACACGAAAGCATAATAAATTCTTTTAACGATCAATCAAATTGCGAAATACGGAAATAAATCAAATTCTCAATCTCACATAACACCAAGATTTGAAATAATTGGGGAACAATAAAAAAATAAAAAACGTGAATTTTGGAAAGAAAACAAAAAATCTCAAGCCAAAACGGCGGCGTACAGAATAACGGCGAAGGCGGTTCCGGCGACAAAAGCCTTGTTGGAGAGAGCGGCACTTGGTGCAGACGCATCCTTTGAAGGTCCGGGAGCACTGCTTGGGGTCACGGAAGGACCTTCCGGCGCTGGTGGAGAGGCGGCGGGAACATCAGCCGGAGAAGGAGCGACTGAAGGTGGAGTAGTGGCTGGGGCTGGGGTTACGGCCGGTGGTGGAGTGGTGGTTGGCGCTGGGGTTGCGGCGTGTGGTGGAGAGGCCACCGGAGGAGGAGTTGCGGTAGGAGTAGGGGCAGGGGCTTGAGCGAGTGCTGAGGTGGCGAAGAGAGCCATTATCAAGAAAACTTGGACAATCTTGGAACCCATATCTCTCTCTTTCTCTCTAGAAAATGTTTCTTCTTCTTTTGGTTTTGAGAGTGAAAGAGATTGTAAGTGTACGATTAGAGAGTTGTGAAGGTGAGGAAAATGGAAGAGTTGTATAAAAAGGAGGAAAATTTAAGAATTATTTTGATTAATTAAACAAGATTCCCAAAATCTTTTAATATATATTAAAGAAAATTTTGCAGACTAACATGCAAACGCATAATTGGAACATGGGGGTTGTCTATCTATAAGCAGTAATATATTAAAATTTATATTTCATTTTTAATTGAATCTAATATAGACTATCCTTAAATATCTTTAATTACATATCCATGATGATTACTGAACATATATACTATAGGGTAAATCGATTTACATAAGGAAGATAAATATCGAAATATTAGGTGGATGGAAGTCTTAACATCTTACTATTATATTGACTTTCCTTAATATAATACATAATCATGAATCAACGTTAAATGAAAAGAAGTTAATTATGATTGGGTGAATATAAACTCTTGACTTAGGTAGCTGTGATTGGATGGTGAATATAATTGGAGAGAGAATCCAATATTTGTAATGATAATATATCATGGCAAATGTGGGGAGACAGCTAACATGTTCAGTTCAAGAATCGAGAGTTGCAACTTCGGATGTCTTTCTGTCTACTTACTTGATCCGACGGTTATTTTAATTCTTTATTTACTGTAATGACCTTTTTATTTTCTTTAATAATGGTATATATGTGGGCAAAATTAATTTCAGTAGTATAGAAATGTGAAAAACTGTAGTAATAATCATTAAACCCATGTGATAATATATCATTGGATTGTTTTTGTGAATATTATTGGTGTTGTTACCGTTAGAGATTGCTAATATACCCGTTGGAAATAGCTGTCAGTGAATTTAAATATTTGGATAAATAGAAATATAAAATAAGACGTATATGATAGATAGCCTGTAAAGGCTATTTCGACAGTGATTCAGAAGGTAAGGTTGTCTTTATAGAATCGAATGACTAATTAGTGAATCATAGTTGGCAATTTATTGCCACTTGATGTGATATAACATCTATTCTTTTTCACAAACAATAGTATAACCATATACAATTGGATAAGCTAAAATGTTATTAGACAAAAAAAGGTATTTGTTTATTGATGATGGTCAATTGTAGCATGAAAAATCAAATAAGCACCGAATGTTTATTGATCAATGAACTAGTTTGCCGATTAATCATCCGGAGTCTCCAATTTATCTCTACTTCGTTACGACCAAAACTTCACAATATCAGTTTAAGTTTCGACAAAACCAATCTGTAATCTATGATATTTCACTGGTTGGACACCGATCCCATTTAGTCTTAATATTCTTCTTATTTCATACAAAAAAAAAAAAATTCATACAAAAAAACATTCTTCTTATTTTTTTTATCTTTAATTTTGGTTTCAGTTTTGTTGTATTATATCAAATGAATTCGAACCAATTTACATGTTAAAAAACAAAAATGATAGCAAGCCCATTACGGAGGAATAGTGAGCCTATAATACAATTGGATTTGTACCTAATTAACCCGAAATGTGTTAGCTCCCTCATACCGTGAATAGATTTCGGACTAATTAAGCAAAATCGAAATCGGAAAAATAAAATATAAATGGGGGCTCATGGGCTCAATTGTAAGCCCATTACGATGATACGAGCCACTTCGTCCAGGTCTATTAGCAGTTGAAAGTCAACTCTCGCTAAACTGAGTCAGTTTTTTTTCCCGCTAATATTTGGCGGGAACCAAATAGAAGCCAATATTAACATAAATTCTCTATAACCATCTTAGCATCCAACGAAGAAAAAACTTATCTTCACATTTCTTATCTTTTTAAAAAAACTCTGCAATTTTTTCTTTGATATTATAACAATTAAAATTTTTAATTAAGTCATTTTGAAAAGGGAGAAAACAGAGAAAAAGAAGAAGAAGAATAAGAGAAATTAAGAAAGAGAAGTGAGGGAGGAGGAAACAGAAGTAGAAGTAGAAAGAGAAGGAGAATAAGGAGTCTTAAATGGTAAGACTACATTATTGGGTGTTTGTGAACATAAAGTTGACCCATCTCTCTCTATCATTTCACCAATCTTCTTCACTCTCTCCTGCACACACACACACACACACAGAGAAATACAAAACAAAATTTAAACAAGAAATTAAAAAAAAAAACAGACAAACAAAAATGTAAACTCTGAGCCTATTTATTGGTCCCCATGAGGACCCAAATCACCTAGTTTGATTGTAGTTGAAACCCATCAGATTTGGAGTGAGAAAAAAAAGGAGCATTTACCAACATGTGAATGTGTCACGAGACTATAATTAAATTGGTCTTTTTGGTCTATACTCAAACTAGTGTTGGGATTCAAAAGGGTTCATAAATAGACAATGTGCATTAATGTATCATATATATATATATATATATATATGTTTCATGATTTATCCATATTCCTTTGACAATGAACCAGCAATATGGTGTATATAAAAGAGACTTTTGTTACCTTTTCAAGGTGTGAGAAGAAAGAAGAGAAGGACAATTTGTCAAAGTGTATTGTGTGAAGTTGTCCAGAAACAGAAAGAGCAACTGCTGCAGCAATCTCTGAAGCTCTAAACTCCAAGAAGTCAATACCTGCCCACACATCACAACAACCACCATCAATCATTTTCAACCGAAACTCACCAAAAGAAACAAATGATAACCCATAACGCAAAAGCAACATTGAGGTTTAAAGAACCAAAATCCAATGGAAAAGGAGAGATCTTTCACCTTTGGTTGTGCTGGCTATCACTTGTACTGATCTGAAGATCAATCTGCTGGGTGGTTCTTGATCGTAGCCATCGATCTTACTCAAGAAGTATCTCACGTAAGAACACGGTGTCACGGCTCTTAACCTCCATCTCAATACGTTCAGCACTAAAAGTTCCATTCTTTGGACTGATTTAGGCTCAAACACGAACCGGGGATCTCCAACCTATATTGATGTTATCATTACTAGAGTGTTTTGAAAACTACAATTAAAGACAATGGGAGATAAATAGAACCTGCAAATGTATTAACTCTGGAACATTAGTTTCCTCCATTTTGGCTGCCAAGGATAAACAAGCCACAGCCAACAATTGCACAGTCCACGCTTTTTCACTCTACATAAAGAATCATAAATCTCTCATATTCGACAATCAAAGGGATTTACATCTTAGGCCAAGAATGAGTTTATCAGACTTACAGGTAAGTCATGAAGAGATAAGAAACGATCCAAGTAGTTAATTGCTAGGCATATACACAATGGTCCAAACTGAAGTTCCTCACAAGCCTGTAATTATCAGATACATAAAGAAAAATTATGAAAGATAAATATTCATTTCCTATTATTCATATCAAAGATAAGGGCAAAGTCATGTCTTTTTCAGATCAAAGTCACTCAGATTATTGACTTGGTAGGAATTGAGTCAACAGAAGAAAACACAAAGAATCGAAACAAGAATAAAAAAAATCTGACCTTCCAAATCCAATCAAGAGCTTGATTTCTGACATTCAAATCCAAACCACCATTTCTGAGTCTCTGGAGGTAATCATCGCTGGGTGAGTGTTGTCTCTCTTTCTCAATCATCTCTCTGATGATCTCTTCGCTCTCCAGGGGAAAGCTCATCTGAAAAGTCGATGTCCCGAGAGAAGTAATGGAGGTTGTGTCGACAAAATTGCTCTTCTCATCATCAAAATTGATGGTCTCTGTGGATATGAGATTTGGTTCTACAAAATTTGCCATTATAGATTGTCAAAATTGTTGCTTTTTCGATCTATACAATTTTTACTGTTACAGGATTTGGAGGAAAATATTTGTCTTATATTTATAGATATTGAACTGAAGAAAGATTTGCTCTCTGTGTTTTTTTTTCTGCTATAGAGTTTATTTTGGGGTAAGAAAAAAAAAAGAGAGGAGCTTTTAATATTGAGGAAGAGATGGAAATGTGATTTTTTTTTTTGGGTAAGAGATGAAATGTGAAGGAGATGAGAACACACCAAAAATGAAAATATGAGAAAATTCAAATCATAGAATATATATTTTCATGGAAATAAATAATTTTATTCAAAATATGGAACTAATTAGGAAAATTTATGTGTAAAGGGTCAATGGTTGCTCTTATTTCTTATAATTCATTATTTTGGGATAATAATATATAACAACTTAGATTTTCGTTCTTTTATAGTCGAAAAATAATAGGTACCATTTGTTTTCTAAACTAAGATTTCTTAAAATCTTGTAGATTATTTGTCAACATATTTTATGATTTCTGCTTTAATATGTAAGATATTATATATTAGAGATTAAGTCAATGATATCTTATGTAACTATTTTAAAAATTAGATTAGCTGTATGAGAAAGTATTATATGAGAAAGTATAATTTGGGGGAAAAAAATATTAGCTGTATGAATAAAACAAAACTTTTTTTGACTATGCAAGCAAAAATATAATGTGTGATTTGATTTTGGTAAATAGTTAAATTATTTTTGTATTATTGATATTTTTAGTACAAAAACAAATAATATGAACAGAAAACCCAAAATATTAAGTTAGATGGTCAATTGCATTAAAAATTAGTAATTTAGAAACAAGTATTTTCCACTGACAACAAATTCAAGAGTTCATATCTCTAAATCATATTAAACTTTTAACATGACAAAATTTATATAGATTTGTAATGAACGTGGACTGGAATCACGTGTGACCGAGCAACTTTGGTTTTTACAGTATCTTTCTCTGAAAAGATTGGTGGGAGAAATGAAAAGTTGAAGTAATAATATATGAGAAAACAATTGTATGTCTCAGAAATCGACCAAAAAGACTCTTATTTTATTTCATGCATGCAATGCAGACAAAGTGGTCCAAGTACACTTTTGATGTTTTGCATCTCTTTGTGCAATGAGATTCGACTTCTTTGATACGTGTGTGTGCACCTCTATGGTCGCTCTCTTCCACAATATATGTTGCACAGATTTTCTTGGTTTGACTGGATTTTTTGATTTATATTCACCAAAATAATAATAAAATTCAAGAATTGTGGTTTCCAAATTGAACAAGAGGAGACAGTAGAAGAATCATAATTCGAGTCTAAGGAGAAAAGAGAATTTTTAAGCTTGAGCAGAGTCAAGAGAGGATAAATATTAAGAGAAAAGAGGTTTAGTAGAGCAGATAAATCATCAAGCTGTGCACAATCATAATCATCATAAACACTTGAAATATTTTTTCACAGTTTTTGAGCAAAGGTTATGGGGATTTTGAGATTGATTTGGCGCCGGAAATATACCGCGCATAACACTCTCCCCCCTTCCTCTAGATCCTCAGGCCTCGTCCATCTGCTCCTGAACAAAGAGTAGTAATAACTCAGTTTTGCAGTTACTTAGACGTTGTCTGATGTCTCTATATGATGTATCTGATTACCGATATCAAGCGGTTTGGTCAATGATGAAAACCCTTATCACACTAAGATAGGATTTCTCATAGTGAAGGAAGATAAAAGGGTTTGTGGTCAACAACATTAAGATTATTTGAATGAAGCGACGAAAATCAAAGGTACGGGATAAAGAGATATGAATACCTGCATGTCGGAGGTCCAAAGGGTTAGATTGTCCCTCAGCAACTGCATTATGAGAGTGCTGTCTTTGTAGGATTCCTCTCCAAGTGTGTCGAGCTCAGCTATGGCTTCTTCAAAAGCCTACACACGTGAATCCAGTATCAATATTTAGATTTCCCCCGCCGCAATGATGAAATCTGCTGTGTTACTAAATCTCTTATACATAACGAGTGAGATGTTCAGGTTCAAGTATAACGAGACATTAGTCCTAGTATTGCACAACATTGATCATGCTCATCACAGAGTCTGTGATTCTTAAAAGAAGAAGGAATTTCGTTAAAGATAGCTCTTTTAAAGTGATCCAAAATGAAGCACAATGGACCAAAGATTGGTTCTTTATCCAACAAAACATCTTAAGAAAAAGGTACAACAGAAATAGTCAACCAGTGGTCAATTCTCTTATAAGAAAAAGGAGAAAACTCTCCAGACACAAACTCATGTCAATGACTTATATTTGTTATCATCGAGAAATGCAGAGACATGTTCGAATGTTCCTAGTTAAGACTTAAGCAGTGGAAAGAAAGAAACAAGAAGAGTAACCTGTTTGGCCATGTTACAAGCTTTGTCTGAAGAATTGAGAATCTCATAGTAAAACACTGAGAAGTTTAGGGCCAGACCAAGCCTTATTGGATGAGTAGGTGCCATATCAGCAGCTGCTATATCCTTCAAAACAAAAACATTACATTGAAAGAGAGACAAAACAAATCAACATCAGTTTGGTATCAAATAAATGAGAAAGCAAATGTTGCTCTTTAAGACATAAATTGAAAAAAAAAAAAAAACTCTACTTTCTCAAGATTAGTTTAGCACAGTAGCTCACTCTATTCGAGGCCATTTCTAGATCAGGAACTAATTAACTAGATTTGGAATATATTACTAATAGAAAAAATCTCACAAACATAGTTTCGAAACAAAAACTAGTAGCCAAATCTGATCAATTCCACAGATGCGATTTCGAGAAAATCCGATAAATTTTGTACCTGAGCTGCCTTGTAAGCGAGCATGGTATCTTCAGCAGCTGTTTTCCTCTCATCTCCAGACTTAAACTCAGCCATGTAACGATGATAATCACCTTTCATCTTCAAGTAAAAAACCTTAGACTCACTCGCTCCAGCGGATGGGATCAGATGCGAGTCAAGGAGCTTAAGGATTCCAGAGCAGACGGAAGAAAGCTCTGTCTCAACTTTAGATCTGTAATCCTTGACGAGCGTCACGTGCTCCTCGTTCTTCCTGCTTTCTTCCTTTTGCTCAATCGAGGATACGATCCTCCAGGCGGCGCGTAGAGATCCGATCACGTTTTTGTAAGCAACTGAGAGCAGATTCCTCTCTTCCACGGTGAGCTCCTCTGCCGGTGTAGCGCCTGTAACGAGCTGTTCCATGAACTGAACCATCTCCTCGTAACGCTCCGCCTGCTCGGCGAGCTTCGCCATGTACACATACTGGTCTCTGCCCAATGTCGCCGCCATTAGAGAGAGAGATTAATATTTTATTTTTATTTTTTTTGGGGGTGAGTTTGAAGAAAATGAGAAAAGAAAGGGAGAAGAAGAATAAAGGCTTAAAGGGAAAGAGTCAGGTGGGCTATAATATAAAAATTATGTATTAAACCCACGCGCGCGTGGCTCTACTTGCGATGATACGACGCCGTTAAGGTTGTAAACTTTCTTACAGTCAGGCACGTGGAGTGTTCAGGCGCGTGAAATGTAGAGGGTGTTTGGGTTTTGTGATAAGAGCGAGTGAATAGACGATAATAATATTTTTTGTGAGTCCGCTTCTAGTCACCATATAAGTTTTCAAAGTCAGACTTGCGGGTAGATAATTGGGTCTTTATTAGGCCTAATATGGGCTTTGTGAAGCCTCATAATCACCGAGGAGATTTCGTTGAAACGGTTGGTACGGCATACTTGACAAAACGGTTTCATCCTAATTAGGTTTTCTTCCTTGGTTCAATTTCGGGTTCGTGAAGAAGTATTCAATGGTTTAGTTTTGGGCTATTGTACTCCGCCAATTTTAAAATACCGTAAAAGTAATGAAAAAAAACAAAAAAAAAACTATTTATCAAGTGTGTAATCCAAAATTTTTTATTTCTCCTTTTTAATAAAATTAATAATTAATATTTTATTACTAATTAGTCATAAAAATGAACATATTAACTAGTTACAGTAATGTTTTTAGTTTACATTTATTCAGTTAAAATATCACTTATACTAGTAAAAGGGAGTATTCATTAAATAATTTACTCTGCATAACTAATCTGGAAAAAAAAGAAAAGAAATATATCTAAAGTTTTGTTTTTTTACTTTAAAAAGATTAAAGTGCATCTTTGCTTTTCAACTTTATCCACTGATTTGGTAAACAGTTAGCATAATCGTGAGAATACAAAGCCAATATAACAACAGATGGATAAAATTGAGTAAAAAACTAAAAACAACCCACTTGATTTGTCAGTTATCTATATTTACTAGATATAATATATATTTATTATGCCTATGTTAAAACTAAAAACATATCTAGATATAATAAATATATTAATTATCATTTTAGTTATTTTTTTTAATTATCATTGACAAACTTTTTTTTTGTTGCTTTTTTTTGTTTTTGTTTTATTGTTAAGATTAATAAGACAAACTTCATCGTTCTTTTCTCTTAAATCCTCCATTTTTGTGTGTTTTGTTTCTTAATGATAAAATTTGATTCGATTGATTGTCAAAGACCGATGATTTTTTCTTCTCCATAATCGTAAGATTGACTAGTTTGACCAAAAAAAAAAAGAAAAAAAAAGAGAGAAGAATATTAGCTTGTTCTACTGAGTAATTGTATCACTTTCACATTTGCGTCTCTCGCCGAAAATCTCCGGTTTTTCGCAGTGTAAGCTAAATGACTTGCTTTTGGTTTCACTAGCTGGATCAGTTTTGGATTCATGTGCAATGTTTTTTTTTTTATCATTGATTCATGTGCAATGTTGTGGAAGATATTTTATAAAAAGTGATTATTCTCTTGGTCCGTTTCACTAGAATTGTACCCTTGTTTTGTCATCGTAGACCTCTGTTTCTTCAAGGTTGATTCGAGGTACTGTGTGTGATATTATACAATGGAAAGCTATATTCAGGAAATGGCGGAATTGGGTTTTTCGTTTTTTTTTCCAAGCACTCGGATTGATAGATGAATTTAAAAAAGTGGAATGATCTCTGTTTTTTAATTATCTTTGATCTTTCTTATAATATAATCTATTGGAATTGTTTTTAACTTCAGATGAAAGCTTGAAGCTGCAGAATAATAATGTTCAGGGACGGTTTCCAAAATAAAGGCTCAAGGAAAGTATGGACCATTTTTTGTAAAGCTGCACAGTCTTTGCTAAACTCATAATTATGCGTCTTCTGATTCTGTTTCTTAGTATATTTAATGATGATTTATAATAAACATGTCGATATGATGGTGCTTCAAGAAGAGCAAATACTAAGCGTGTTTCTGATTCGTGTGATAATGAGACATACTCACCTCAGGATTACAAAATTCCTGTTGTCTCAAAGGCTAATTGTGCATATGATTTGTCTGAACCAGCACCTAGCGCTGAAGCTTCTTATGTACTCTCTTATGCTCTCACAAAAGATTATGATTGTTTTCTGGTTATCTCCAAATTTTCAGTGAGTTCCTAGTTGAGTTGTTCTTACCTAATCAATCGGTTTACAGGAAGAAAAAGACGGATGTGAAAAAAACTTAGGACCAACAATAGGAAATGCCGAGATTGGAACTTCAGAATGGACAAAGAACAAGAAATTGCCTTCCCGTTTTCCCGCCTTTCACGCAAGGTGAGTGAGTTTACAATACATAGTGATAGCGTGCTTTTCTATGACTCTTGTATATCTCAACTATTAGCTCAAAATTTGAATGTAGTGAACAAGGTCCATGGTCTGCAATGATTTCCTATGAAGCCTGTGTAAGGCTATGCCTTCATTCATGGGCAACAGATAATGTCAGCGAGGCTTCATACTTCCTCAACAATGATTGCGCGTTAATCCGAATTGCTTTTGGGTGAGACATGTTTTGGTGTTTGGAATTTGTTCAAATCTTTGTGCATTGCCCTGTTGTTTTAATGTTAAGAATGTAAAACATTTAGTTTGCAGAATTACTTCCTACAGTCTGAAGAAGAGCTACTAGGAAATAGACCTTCTAGCTCGGTTTCTGAGACAACTGCTCCAAAATTCAAGAGAAGTGTTGGAAAACTTAAACTCCAAGGTATTATTTATTAGGATCTCTCTCTTTTTTCAACCTATCTCATTAGCTCATATGATCTGAAGTGTGTTGGTTTAACAGTTGGTAGGATCAAAATGGGATTAAATACACAACCTGGTTGCAATATTCCATCACTGAAGCATGAAACTGTTCACCGGCAAATGGCGGAGTTGAATTCTACTTTATCTGCTGGTTGGAAAGCAGTGAAGAGAGTTCATGTGGCTCCTCGAGTTCCTGCGAATGGTTCACTTTCGCGGAACAGTTTGGCGTATTTACGCGCATGTTCTCGCTACCTTAAAGAGGTCTCAAAAGTCCTTAAAAAAGAAATGGTTACATCATCTCTCAGCAAACCACATTCTCTCAAAGCATTAAAAGGTACATTTGGTCATTACTGTTTCACCTTCCTTTCTGAATCATTTATCTATGAGATTCTTTTGTTGTTGTCAGAAAATTTTTCATGTTCATTGAGGCTAAAGAGCTCTGCCGAGGAGGATCAAATTAAAACACAACCTGGATCTGGTGAAACATTTGTTTTGTAAGTTTCCTTGTACAATTTTCATCAAGATTCCATTTTTATAATGAGCTGGAGCTAAATGCTGTTTCCGTTGCAATTTACCAGATAGTATTGTTGATGATTTGATTGTTGAAGTTCGGGATTCAAAGGGGCAGTTTTTTGGTCGTGTCTTAGCTCAACTAGCAGCTATAGTTGATGAACAGGTAAGATATTTGTTAATAATCCTTGTGTTGTGTCCACGAGATGATTTGGCTTAAGATCTAAAGTGTTTGCTGTTATAGGAGAACGAGAGTCTCAAATGGTGGGCAATATATCATGAACCAGAGCATGAACGTATTGGGAGAATCCAACTTCATATAAACTACTCAAGCAGCTTAGATGAAAAAACTAAGGTATATATGATTTTTCTTTCCACATGAGAATATTCTTATAACTATATCAAATTGTATACTGACATTTTACTATTCATTTTTTTAGTGTGGGTTAGTTGCAGAAACTTCAGCATATGATTTGGTCTTGGAAGTGGCTATGAAAGCTGAGCATTTTCAGCGCCAAAATCTGTTAATTAAAGGGCCATGGCATTGGATGGTAACTCAATTTGCATCCTACTATGGCATTTCGGATGCATATACAAAATTAAGGTAATGTAGAGACAATAAGATTTTAAATTTGGCAACCAATTTTTTTTAAATGATGTTATATGAGACTTTTTTTTGGTGATTTGCAGATATCTTTCATATCTCATGGATGTCACCTCGCCTACTAAGGGCTGTCTTGATCTGATATATGATTTTCTGTCGCCAGTTTTAGTGAAAGGCAACCACAAGGCTGCATTGAGTCATCAAGAGGTATGTTTATTTGATTTTTGTTGTTTTTACTCAGTGAGGATCATGTTTCACTATTCAAGTAGCTCACTTTCCTTTTGGTGCATTCAACAGTATCGCTTGCTTGGGGAAATTCATGAACAAGTTCAGCAGATTCTTGCTTTGACATTCGAGAATTATAAATCTCTTGATGAATCTTCTTTAGCTGGAATCAAAAATGTTTTTGAGCCTCCTACAAGCAATTCCAGCACCTGCTATAGCGCCAGCTATCAAGCTTTATGGTCTTCTCAATGACATGTTAAGCCCCGAGGCACAACTAAGACTTTTCGGATACTTTCAGGTAAATCACACACACAATGTCTTCACTTGTCCCATGATTTATTCCGTTGCCTTATTTCAGGCTGTTTCAAAGAAGAGGTCAAGAAGATACTTATTGGAAACAAAAGATATACTTCAAAATCGTATTGAGGATGCACAACTCACTTCTTATCAGAAGATGAAGTCTTTAATTTTAAGCCTTAAGAACGAAATCTCAACTGATATAGCCATCCATAACTCCAATGTGCTCCCAAGGTTTGTCTAAGTTTCATAGGTACAACGTTTATATTACTAAATTAGTGTATCTCTTTATTGATTCTCTCTGTGAACTCCAAAGCAGCTTTATAGACCTATCAAAACTTTCTGCGGAAATATATAGTGTGGATCTAGTCAACATACTAAAGGATTATCTTATCGCATGGCCTCCTCCTTCTCCATCGCCTCCAGTTGTCAACCTTATCATTACAACAGCTGACTTTGAAGCCGATCTCTCTCGCTGGAATATAAAGTAATATTTGCTCTTACGTTTACCAGAGTACTTTAGACTTGGAATCTATCTTTTTAGAATTTCCTTATTACTTATGTGCACGTTTATTGTTATGTTGGCAGTCCGATCAAAGGTGGTGTTATTGCCAAAGAGCTTTTCCATTCATGTATTACTAATTGGATTGAAGAGAAAAGATGTATTTTATATGAATTCTGCAAGTCAGAAACGGTACTAATCTTGCAACAACTTCTCTATAGTGCTGACATAAGAATGTATTTTAATGCTTTGTCATCTGCAATATGGATACTTTTTTGATTGTTTTCAGGTAAAAGCATGTAGTGAGATTCAAGGCTTAACCTCTCCTTTTGTCGATGAGATGTATGAGTTACTCAACGCGACATTTGATGAATATGATCATCAGGCGTTGGCCAGAATATGCGTTATTCTTGGAGAAAGTAAGTAAAAATGTAAAATCATATAAAACCAAAAAATTCGTCGATTCTTTCAATTCCAATGTCTCTTTACTTCACAATCACATGAATATTATAAAAGCAACGCATCCTCGTTGTGCTTGATGAGCTTCTCCTTCTTATAATGTATTGTATTTTCGTATATAAAGGTTGTAGCGGATGTGGAGAGGGCTATTATTGAAACGTTGGAGAAGCAATTTTCCGAAGTTTTGTCTCCGTTTAAGGAAAGCAAGATGCCTGCCCTGAAGTACGTCCAGAGATTGACAAAAAAGGCCAATCTAACAACCTCTACTCTGTTCCAAAGGAAGTATATTTTTAACTTTTCAAGTTTCGTTTACAAAACTAGTGCAAGCGAAAATGTTGAAACATGTTTCAGCTTGGCGTTCTTCTAAATTCCATGAAAAGAGTGCTTGCCACATCACGGTCAACTATTGAGAACCGATTCAAAGTGTGGCACTCTTATCTCCCTAATAAAGAGAACAGAGTTTTGGGAGAGCAGCTAAGCGAAGTGACTATACAGTTAAGAGCCAAGTTAAGAGGTTACATGCAAGCGCTCGTGGAGAAACTTGCAGAGAATGTCGGTTACTTCTTTCTGTACTTGTTTCTGAGATATTCTGTCTAGTGTTCTCATATCTTATTGATGTAACAGACGAGGATACAAAGTCACATGAGAATGAAGAACATCATCCACGACTTGAAAGAAACAACAGCAGAAGCAGATGTTAGAAATAGAATGCAGTGTTTGAAAGATTTACTTGACAAGACCATTGATCACCTGCATTGTATTTTGTCACTCGATGTGTTTGTCTTAATATGCAGAGGAATCTGGGATAGCCTGGGGCAGGTTAGGAAGGAAAACCACATCGCAAACCGTTTGTTTTTTTTGTATCATCATTAGCCTTCACTGTTCTTTTTCTTTTTCCAAGGACGTGATTCGGCTTTTGGAAGACAAGAAAGACAATGTGACTGGGCACGAAGGCCTGAGAATGGCAGTTTCTGTAACTAATTCAACTATCTTTCGGACTTTATCAACTCTTTATCATTGCCAAAGACCAAAAACAATGTCTCTCTTTGATTCTTATCTTGTTATTGATATATGCTGATTTGCAGGTTTTAGATGAGATATTTGTGACTCAAATGAAAAGCTTGCTCGGGGATTCGCTAGAGGAAGAGAATTTGGAGGTACCGAGATCGATGATGGAGCTTCGATCTATGCTTTTGTAAAGATTCAGCAGACTACTGAGAGAGAAACAGAGAAAAATATGTTCCTTTTTTTTTTTGTGGTAGTTGATAGCAAAACAAAACAACAGTTACTTAGGGATGGTGTAGTATACATTCATAGTTTTTTTTTGGTGCTATGGTTAATAAAATGTATAAACTCAAGGATCGTTTCAGGTCTCTTCTATAAATTTGATAAACAAATTCATCACTGTTCAAGCTAGCGGTTATTAGGTAGGACCGTTGAGTATTATTATCAACAAGTGCGGGAAATATTTTAAGAAAAAATAAAAAAAGTTCGTCGCCTGAGAGATTCGAACTCTCGCGGGGAAACCCCATGTACTTAGCAGGCACACGCCTTAACCACTCGGCCAAAGCGACGTTTTTCGTTAGGTACAGAATTACATATTATTTAAATTACTTTATGACGTAAACCAATAGATAGACTGTGGGTGTTGTTTGGATTGGTCTGGTTCTGATTCTCGTCGTCTGAGGAAGAAAAAATGATCTGTTCGTCGCAGCTCTCGCAGCCAATGAATGGCCTCAAAGACATCGTCGAGACTCGGAATTTTAAGGTTTGACGATCATCTATCTCTATTTCCTGATTTTTTTAGTGAGCGCATTAGCATATGTATGTGTTAATGATCCGATTGTCACAAAAAAAAAAAGTTGTTAACGAATAGGTTTATTTAATTGTATTAAAAATGCCTTTAATTTGGGAAATGCATACAACTTTCTTGTAAATTGGATTCAATAAGAACACATCAAATAAGTACTTTGTGCCAATATATCAACAGAGCTCAAGTCTTTTACTTTCTCGTAAACAAGAATAATTTGTATTACTTTTGTGGTTTCCATTTGAACAATGGTTGCAACAGAGTAACGTTTGGTAAAAGAAGAATGTGTGTTGCTTAACATTTGGTTTCATCTTCATCATCAAACAAGTACTGAATGATTCTCAAGATTTATTGATGTTAAACTTGATGAAGTATGTCACAGGCATGGCTCTTAGATCAATATGGAGTCCTTCATGATGGCAAAAAACCATATCCAGGCGCAATATCAACATGTACGTTATCATATCTTAGCTTTGGCATGTGTGGCTATTCGGGTTGACTGATTACATTATGGTTTTAACATTTTGTAGCTGGTATAAAAACCATCTCTTTTCACTATTCAATATTTAGCTAGGAGTGGCTTCAATGTTGACTATATTTGACATCGTCAGAGCTAATTTGACAATGAATATTTGTACATATAAGTCGTGAAGCTGGAAGTGAAATATCAATATGCTTTGAGATTCTCCAATTTTTTTTTTTTTTTTTTTT
>VBRH01000001.1:254750-288562 GCA_014578085.1 Cardamine resedifolia | reverse complement strand
AAAGACTTCACACATAGAAAATCATCGTCGCACCATGATAAATGATAAATCTCACAAAGCATAGGATTTTAAATTTTTTTCTCTTTTACCAACATAATAAATATTACATTGTTGACTTTAGAAAAACACTTTTTTTTTATTAAAACCTAACCAAAACAAAAGCTTCTTGTCTGACTCTTTGTTCTAAACTTCTAATCACAACGAGGTAGATCCGGTAGAGAGTAATAAAACAACAACGATTGAAATTATGAAAAAGTACACAACAATATGCAGTGGGAGAAAACAAGTAGAGAAATCAGTTGATGAGCTTTGGACTCTTTCTAAGGCTTTTATTCTCTCTTGGATTTGGAGAGAGCTCTCTTTCGCTGACCAAGCATGTACCTGTACATGTGTGGACTACCTGCAACCGCTCAAACACACAATTCCAACAAAGATTAATCACCTAACAGATTCATAAGATATATTATGATATAAGAAAAGGTCAACTGAGTTTGTGCCTGGGACATAGGTTGCAAGGACGAGTATTGCTGCATAGAAGTAGTCGAATGAGAAGTTCAGTGTGTTAGGCATCCTAACGCTGTACATCTCCGATGTCTGCAATAAAATATCAACAACAAAAATTAGCAAAGTATTCATGAATCCCCCATATATACTCTCCCCTGATTCCAATACATGAATTGGTGTAACAACTCGTAATTAGCATGTTCCCAATGACGGATGCAAAGGATTTTCGCTACAACCCTCAACAATTTAACCAAGCTAACCTATACTAGTAAGTTTTGTTCCACTGATTTGAATCTCTGAGGGCTAATATCCCCCTTTTGTTTCATTCAAAAAGGTGACGAGCTTCTGTACAAAATCTTTAGAAAAGTCTTCATGTTCAAATTGGTACTGTAAAGAAAAAAGAAAAAGTTTTTCCTCTTTTCTAATAAGTGTTGACATGAGCGTGTTGTTGTTACCTTGATGTGTGGTAAGGCAAGATAGATAAGACCAACTTCACTGGTGATACCGGTAGGGTATAGCAATAAAAAGGTGCTGTATCTGAACATATTAACGAGTGAAAAATAAATGAGATCAGACTTTCATATTAATCTACTTTTTCAGTTTGTATAATATTATTGCACATGAATAGCATACCTGAGCCACAAGTGCCATGAAGGTGCAAAGCCTAGAGCTTCCTTAAAGCCAAAGAAGGAGTAGCGAATAATCTGCAAGATCAAGTGACTCATCAAACATATGAACTGAAGCACATGATCCTAAAAGGAATCTACTAGGATAAGACTTGAACCAAAACAGAGTAAATGGCAAGAAATGATCTTTAAGGCCTAATTGTTTAATTCAAGGAGTCAAGCTTAAGTAAAATCTTGAATGCTAGAAATAATAACAGCAAATCTCTTGGTATGTACTTGAACAATCCATGTGACAAAGAAACTTCCAAAGCATCAGGAAGAGAAGCAGTTTTAAACCATTTCACAACCAAGACATAGAATGAAACTGGTAGTGAACGAAAATCAAAACAAAGACTAGAGTATAATCACCTCCGTGATGGACCAGCTTATGACCAGCGACGAAACAAGGAAATGAGATCGGACCTGAAATAAAATGGGAAAAAATCTAAACGATCAAATGATGAAAATTGCAAAAACCAAAGAGAAAGAATAAACTCGTAAATGCTGGTAATTTTTCAAAAGTAACCTCTGGAAAACTGTATAGGATGCCCCAAGTAAGATATAGCCTTGAACCTATCTGTGGCAGAGTCGCAGAGACAGGAGATCTGACCAAACCTATTCGAGTTCAGAGACAAAGCAAACACACACAAATCAGACAATGATCTTAAGAGAGCTTTATCAAAATGGTGTAGTTCATGTTTGAAATCAGTGTAATGGATCAGATCACTCACCTACTAATCCATGAAAAATCTGCTCCAGACCCGGAAAATTCCCAAAATTCAGATTTGTATCAGGCAAAAAAGAAGCTGAAAATGCAACAAAAAAAAAAAATACGAATACTAATAGCAGACGGACCTCGAGAATGGCGGCAGTTTGAGCAAGCTGGAGAGGCTTCTCGACGGCGTCATAGACATTTTCATATCCAGTTTCCTTCAACGTCTTTACCGCAAAGTACAATACCTGAGCCCTAAAACCCCAAATGTCACCCAAAAAAGTATCAAATCCGAGCACAAGACAGAATCAGAAGAAGAGTGAAGAGAGTCAGAGTTCGACTTGCCATCCAGCAAAGACGATCCAGTTATAGAGAGTGAGGTACATGCGCCGGACGATGGAGAGAGAGCTCGCCATGGGAAGTGGAAGTAGCAAGAGAGAAAGATTCTTAAAACTCCTAAAAGAGAGAAAGAGTTGATTTATGGCGGAGAGATCCGAGGAAGACCCAAACATTTATGAATTCAGAGAGAGAGAGACAGGTAAGCTACTTATCAACCGTCTTCTTCTCATATTTATTATTTGACCCCTACTTTTACCCAACTATCACGGAATCACCCAAATGTTTAACTATTTAACATTATCAACCCCCCAATTTTCAGTATATCATTAATAATCAATTAATTTCAATCGTATATCACATTCACGAGTGTTAAAAAATCGCTAACTTATCGAATTCATCTCACTGCTCGCTCGAACCACCTGAGCTTGGTTGAGTTTGGCCATCGTTTTGCTCCTTATCAGCCACTAGTGGACCATTTCCACCAGATCTGCGAGCACCTGTGAGTTCTTTAGCATCTGTTTCCATGGAAGAAGAATGCATTTCTTCCTCGATTGGAAGTATTCTCTTTGAGCCCTCTAGTGCAACACCCAGCACTAAGTTCTCTTCCAAAGCTGATCTAGACACTGATGATGTTGGACCATCTGTTGTTTCATTCTGTGCATCGTTCTTGGGTGACTTTATTGTGGTGCTACTTCTCTTGGCCTTTGCTTTCTCAGCTCCTGATGCTTCTGTCGTATCCTTTGCAGTGGTAACCGGTTTAGAGACCGGTTTGTTTCCTGGCTTTGCTCCTGTTTCATCGGGTACCTTGTTGGTATCAGAAACCGGTGATTCTCCAACTTTCACGTTTGCCTTAAGGTCAGGAGAAGACGTTTCTTTGGACTTTGGGCTCGAAATCTTGTTTTCTTGCTCTGTGGTTGGTTTTGCTGCACGGTTTTGAGATTTCGATTTGTCTTCTCCATTGATTTTATAAGAGGGTTCGATTAGCATCAAAGGACGCCGAGAAGAAACACCTCCAGGTCCGTACATTGATTCCCCAAATGGTGCGTTTTCCATGTCGGCGTCTGTGTACATTTTTCGGATTGTACGAATTGGTGTAGCTAAGCGTGCTCGGTGATGGCTTATGACTCTAAGAAGGTCCAACAATATAGCCTCCTGTTTCCCCAAACAGAGTAAAAACTTAAGCTAATCCAAGAAATAGACTGCAAGTATGTAGATGATAAGATGAAAGACTATATTAACTTACCTTTACACATAAGTATTCTTCGAAATGGGACGTCTTCACAAAACAAGAGATTAGTATCTGTAAAAAGGAGAACCAGATGTAAGAACCAGACAATCGAAATATCTTATCTTCACTTCAAGATGGGTGCAAAAGAAGAGATAGGCATTGAAGTCTAACCACGAGGGCCTGGTTTTCTGGATTGACATTCTCCAAGAATATCCTTCTATGTAACCTCTGCTGCTCAACTTGAGGATTCTTGGCCAATACTTTCCTCATGTCAGCGACAATATTCTGTTTAGAGAAGTTCATAACAAGGATCAGCTAAAAGAACTCCATGATTGGCAGTAAACTTGTATAACGAGTTAAAGACCATATGGGATGTAGGAAACGCACATTTATTTTGTTAACATCCAAGTGACTGATTGCTAGGTGAGTTTTGATACGCCAATGAGTTTTCTGAGTAAGGTTTCTCACAACATTGACTGTGAACTTATGGTTTGGGATGTGGATTGCCTCGCGGTCTTCACCTCTTATGATTGTTGGTGACCACCAACCAACATGCTGTAAAAGCGTTGCAACAACCATTTGAGAAAGTTATTAGGTTAATCTTACGGAAATGTTCAGGCATAGGAATGACGATATCTAAGCCCGAAAAGATTCACAATATCTGAGCTCGAAGATTATGATACTAACCTCCACAGTACCAGAAACTTCATAACCTTCAATCTTTGTTTGAATCCACTCATTCAGAACAAATGGTTGGGTTGCATGGATCATAACACTTGAAAGAAAGTTTGTCAAAATCTGGAACAGCAAAAATCCAGTTTAGATGAAATATCTTTTCATAAGAAGGGAAGAGGAACAACTAAGGGAATAGTTTCACCTCTCGGCCAGCAAGAGTAATCAAAACTGTCCCAAGACCTCCAGCAGTGAGCCATTTTTGTGTAGAGAAACCCAGTAACTCCATGAATAGTGAAACAGCAGCAACCCATACAGCAGAATACAATGCTTTCCCAGCAAATTGAAATCCCATCTGTCCCATTCCAAGGGAAAATCAGCCAAAAAGAATTAGGAAACCAGTTAGTTCTGATCTTGCAAGCGGACACTTGCAGTAACACAAAAACTAGACATGTAAGATAAGACCAAACTTTCTAAGAATAATAACTCTACAGATATTTATTGATGAATAGACAAGTAAATTGAGTGTTACATTACTTAATACTTACATTTCTTGTATCGTTTGGGTCACTTGTTTCAGAGAAGAACTTCTGTGTTTGTTGGATAAGACTGCATGGGAACATCTAACCAGAATCAGAAGTCATGAACTGACCACATAACAATTTCATGTGAAACAAGCCACTCACATACAGAAACATAAGATGAAAAGACATGGTATATTAAAAAAAGACAGTACCTTGATAGGCAGTAGGCAAATGCAAGTACTGTTGACAAAGACCTCACAAAATTCAAAATCCGATCCTTCACCATTTTGCTAGCCTCGGTAGGAAGAACAACAGGATCTAATGCCCTATATAAGGAAATGTCACCAGAAATAAACCATCTGTCAATTATCTCAACAAAGAACTTCAAATAAGTATATCAATGAACCTCAGATATACCTGCAGACGAATAGAGCTCCTAACCATAACAGCAGGGGTTGAACATACGAAGTCATAACATGGTACGTACCACTCTTTTTCCATCCGTTATCATTTTTCTACAATGTTTCAAGGGTAAAGTTTCAGAACATCATATACGAGTAGCACCATTAATTTGAACTGAGGCAGCTCAGAAACTTGAAATGACTACACTTACATTGAGTAATAGGTTTCTTCCTTGGCGAACAAGAGGCACTAAACCCCACAGGGTGAAAACAAGAAGAGAAACAGCTGGAACCAACTTATATATAAGAGGGAATTGTTGAATTAAGTCTTGTGACCTGCAGACCACGGAGTCCATATATTTAAAGAGTGCATTAGAAAGGAACATGATAAATTACTGGAAACATAAATGCACCTCCTCAAAATGCCTACCAAAAAAATTACAACGTCCCTAAGTGGAACCATGGCAATGACAAAACATGCACACATCACTAGTTCGGCTACTTACTTCCGCAATTTATTTGAGTAGAATAAGTTCATTCATTGTGAGTCAGATCCTCGAGATAACTATGCAATCGTACAGATCCACAGAGATCAACAACAAAAAATTTTATAGTTTCAGAATTTTCCCAGGTGATCATTCTGCATGTGATGAAAGGAAAAAAAGAAGTCTTACTTTGTTAGCACCACAGTGGCAACTTTAACAGCAGGTTCAATTGCCTTGCCTCCTGCAGAAGAAGAATGACACCTAAAAGCAGTGGTTCTGTGTGGTACTGAGCAAATAGGCCTACGAAGATAATCCGAGAGTAAAATATTCCTAATATCATTTTGCCCCAACTGTATACAGAAAAATAATATGTTACTAAATAGCAGCAAAGCAAGTTGAATGACTAACATAAGCTGTTTTTCGAAATATTACCGGAACACCTAATGAGAGAGGACCCTTAGATATTTGCAGCCTCCTTCTGATGGCACTCTAAGAAGTAAGAACAAGCACATATTTAGATTGACGAAGGAGAGAAATGAATAAAAAATAAACAATTTCAGGGCTAAAATGGAAGAAACATACATTTTCTGGCTTATAGCAGTCTTGCTTTCTGCAAAGACCCATGCCATAGGACAGCTGCAAGGAACCATAAAGAGCCATCTTTTGAGCAGAGTCAATGTGTTAGCCAGAGGTGTTAATAGCACCGATCATAAGCCTCACAGCCTAGCGGAAAGAAACTAACGAATGCAAAAGACGAAGCCTGCATTATAGAAATGAAACACACCCATTTAAACCTATGTGACTGATTCAGATGCATCAATCAACAGTTCCAATGAAAATATCGCATTTCTAAAATGATCAAAATGTGTCTTTAGCAAACTGTGGGAATAGGTAAAGGAATCAAAACCTATGCAGTATGATCCATCATCCTTAAGACTCTTAACAATCAACTAAATTTTACAACTCGGATAGAAATTTAGGATCACAATCGTAACTTAAGCAACTAAATTCAACTTAAAACAGCTAAATTTAATCCAATCTCATCTCGACGAAACATCCAATATCAAAACTTACCGATCAGACTAAAAGGCATAAAATTGGTCGATCAATCCATACTTTAGAGGGGAGAAAAAATCCGAATTTCAATAAAAAAAAAATAGTATACCAGCATCCTCAACGCACACTTATACAGAGCCGAAGATAAGTTTTTTAAAAAAATCAAATTTGAATAACACTGGCAAGCGAAAACCGAATTCAAAATCGAAGTTTACAATCGAAAGACTCGGTAAAAGCAACATGAACATACATAGTTGAGAGGAAACAAAATTTTACCCCAGAATCTAAAATCGAGCAAATTTTAGGGTTTCAAGCTTGAGCTTCTTCGAAGACAAAATCGAAAATACGGTGCCGTTTCATAATGGGCAACGTTCCGCGGGTATAGTGGAAAGTGGTGAACAAATTGCCACGTGTCTCGACACGTCAGACTCGTGCGGCGAATAGTTTCGTGTATAAATTATGCTTCGACATAATGGCATATTATTGACAAAATCATCCTCAATAATATAACTCTTAATGGCATATTATTTACTTCCATTTTTGTTAAGACACCCATAAATCCTTCTTTCTATTTAATTTTATTTTTACCGATCTAAATCATTCGCGTTTATAAAACCTAGTTATTAGAGTTTTTTTTTTTTTTTGGTTAAAACCTAGTTATTAAAGATGCATGGAACAAATGTAAATGTCTTTGATAGATCTTTTTATCAATGTTATGTTTTCTTTGCTTTTGCACGTCTATTGTAATCTCAGGACCATTTTATGATATGACTCTCAATCAAATAATCTAAAATAGAAAAGAAAAACAAAAAAAAAAAAAAGGAGAAAACAAATATTTGTGGTTAGCTTTTACCTCGTTTATTTCTGTTACTAGAGTACCAACAAACATTGTTGTGCTTTGGAGTATTCAGATCCATCGTTGCATGCGTTTTAATTTTTTAAATAGCAACTTATCATTGATATGTATCATCTTCATGCGCCGAATCTTCCTCTACACCATTCTCTTATCAACAAGATTTACAACAAAAATAAACAGAAAGAAGACACAATTCCTTTAGTTTTCCTGAACAAAACTTCAAAACAAAAAAAATTAAGGTAATTAAAGATGAGTTTTTGTTCAATGTATTGAGTAAAAAAAAAAAAAAAATTAGAGAATAAAGATGCTACGGAGAGCTGCGAGCAATGCGTACTCATGGTGGTGGGCAAGCCACGTTCGAACCAAACAATCCAAATGGCTCGAAGAAAACCTTCAAGGTAACGTTTACATTATTTACATTCCAATAGATTTATCATTCACTTCTTTAATGTTTCAAAAAAAATTGATATAAAATGTTTTCAATCGTAGATATCGAAGAGAAGGTGCAATATGCACTTAAGCTATTGGAAGATGAAGGTGATTCGTTTGCTAAGCGTGCAGAAATGTATTATAAGAGAAGGCCTGAATTGATAAGTTTTGTGGAAGAATCTTTCAAAGCTTATCGTGCTTTAGCTGAGAGGTATGATCATATCTCCAAGGAGCTTCAAAACGCTAACACCACAATTGCATCTGTTTTTCCTGACCAAGTCCCTGAGTTTGCCATGAATGAAGACGACGACGATGCTGCTCCTGTCTCACCTAGAAGCCATAAAACTCACACATCAAATCAGAATATTCCAAAGGTTCCTGAGTTTCCCAAAAGAGACTCTGAGGCTGCAAAAAAGATGTTCATGTCGAGGAAAGGACATGGCTCGTCTTCCGTTGCTAACAAGTCCGGGCTGAGTAAAACCGAGGCGGTGGAAGAGATTGATAAGTTGCAGAAAGAGATTCTTACTTTGCAGACTGAGAAAGAGTTTGTGAAAAGTTCTTATGAGAATGGACTTGCAAAGTATTGGGAGATTGAGAAATGTATTATGGAGAAACAAGGGAGGGTTTGTAGTTTACAAGACGAGTTTGACGAAGGTGCTGTTGTCATTGAAGATAAAGAAGCTCAGATTTTGATGTCCAACACAGCTCTCAAATCATGCCAAGAGAAACTGGAAGAGCTAAAAGATGAACATGAGAAGAATGTGAAAGAATCAGACATTATAAGACAACAGATCAGAGAAACAACAGAGGAATGTGGTCATCTTTCTGATGCATTCCTTGGTAATGGAAGAAGCCAGGAAATAGAGAACGAGAATGAGAAGTTGGAGTCATTAGGAGAAAAGGTGAATGATGAGTTTGTAAATGAAGACTCTGAGGCTAAGTCATGTCTTACCATAACAGATGTGGCTGATAAGATCGATGAGCTTGTGAATGATGTGATCAATTTGGAGAGTTTGTTCTCATCTCAAGCAGCTTTAATACACAGGCTACGAGAAGAAATCGATGATCTCAAAGCACAGATTGAAGCTCTGCAAAAAGTGAATAATTCATCTGAAAGTACTGATGAGAATATGGTTATAATGAGAAAGAAGCTGAGAGAGATGGAGGAAAAGCTGAAGGGTATTAAGGATATAGACCGAACAGTTGAAGAAGAGAGTAAGAAGATTGAAATACACCTTACTCGAGCACATATCAAGCTAACTTACTTGTCTGAGAGATTAAAAAGTTTGAAGCAAGAAGGGGGAGAAGAAGTAGAATTAAAGGCTACTATTGTGCCAATTCAAGATGCAGAGTCTTTGACTGATACAAAGTTTTCAGAGGAAAACACTGATGATTCAGTTGTGTCTGAAGATGTTTTAAACATGAAATCAGCATCTGAAGTGGTTATTGCTGAAAAAGATCTTACGGATGAAGTTAACCAAGAAGAGATAATTGAAACTACAAGAGAGGAAGATTCATTATATGATTCAGAGAAACATATCTCATCACCAAAATCAGGCATCAAAACAGCACAAGAGTCATCAGATAAGGCGTTCTTGCAGCAGTTGTTTGCACATGGGATCGAAGGTAGAGAGAAACATTTGTTAATCGAATACACAAAAATACTTCGGAACTATAAGGAACTGAAGAAGATGTTTGATGAAACGGAAACAAAACTGAAGAATGTAAACAACTTGAAAGATGAAAATGTCAGAGCCAAGGATCAACGACAAGATCAGTTGTTCATGCTAATTTACAAAGAAGACAATGCCACAAATGCAATAACTGGTCAAAAGCAGAGGTTATCACCAAAAGAAGAGCAATTCGGAGCACGCGTTGATGCATTACTAAGCGAGAATCTGAATCTGTTGGTGAGGTTTAGCAACTTGTTTGGTCAGATACAACAGTTTGATACAGGGATTAAGGATTTACATGTTGAGATATTGAAGATCATAAAACAAAAGAATCAAGATGGTGGAAAGAACACTCTCAAATCAAACGGTCGTCCTATATACAAACACCTAAGCAAGATCCGCAACGAAATGACTGTTTGGTTAGAGAAGAGTTTGCTTCTAAAGGAAGAAATCCACATCAGAGCATCAACTTTGAGTGATATACAAAATGAAATAACAGAAGCTCTCAAAACAGATTCTGAAGACTCTGAAACGAAATTCACAATCTACCAAGGAGCTAAATTTGAAGGAGAGGTTTCAAACATGAAAAAGGAGAACAATAGGATAACAGAAGAGTTACAAGCAGGTTTAGAGCAAGTTACAAAACTGAAGAATGATGCTGAGAAGACACTTGAGAAATTGAGTGAGGAATTATCACTTTCAGAATCAAATATACAAACTTCAAAAGATGGCAAAACTCGTATTCCATTGAGGTCATTTATCTTCGATACAAAACCAAAGAAGCAGAGTCGAATATCCCTTTTCTCTTGTATTCAACCTTCATTGTATAAGAAGATGAAGCCTGCTGGTTCATAGACATCTTTCCTTGTACTACTACTATTACTACTGTATATCCAAGGTGTTAATGAATTTAAATATTTTCATTTTTACTCAATCTAGGAAATAAGTGAGCTTTGCCTTGAGATTTTGATCTTATTGGATCCTTGAGGCTTGAACATCTTCATGGAAAGACATGTTTTCATATTTGTGGTACGATGATTATGATTATAAAACTTATGAGAAGCCCAATCAATATTTAAATATTGTTTTTGGCAGAGATCCAACTGACATTGAATTTGTTATCAAAATTTTCAAAACACAGTAAATTGTCAATTTCATAAAAATGTTAATAGCCATTCTTTCTGTTCATACCAAAGAAAAGAAAAAGAAATAACTTAAACAGTGACTTCATAGCAAAGTATAGTATCAAACGTGAAGACAAATTCTTCATTGTATCTGATTATTTTTCAACTTTCCAATGTATTTTCGCCTGAAATGTCAATTTGTATATACTATTAATTAACGTTTCTGGGTATAACTTCAACTGCCTTTTTTCTTTTACTTTTATTATGTGTAATAAACATATAAATGACTTTTTTATATATTTACTATCTACAGCTAGAAGAATCGCGTTAGTCTAACAAAGATTACACGGCTGTTTTGTTTGACTAATGAACGATTCATACAGCTTCTTCGTGATCTTTGCTGTAAAAGAAAGAAATTAAACAAATAAAATTATCAGGTTTTGTCACTATTAACTAATCTATTAAACTACTCATTTTTATAACGTCTATCTACTTACTACTTTAATCAGTGATTGTACCAAAATTTACTCGTTATTCTATGGTACACATAATAAGCATTTTAAAGAAGTGTGCAAAGTACAAACATCATTACCCCAAGTGGGTAAAATTACCCTTCAAACACGGAGTTACTGTCAGGAAAACTATATGTTTATTCTTCCAGCTTGTCCAAATTATGTGTATGTATATATGATTGATAATAATAATAAGTAATGGTTGATTTTATTTAACAGATATCCTCGTTTTTTTTTTGTTTTTTTTTAACATACAGATATCCTCATTATATTTCGGAATATAACTTTTGATACTCGCAATTACAAGAAATTCTAAATTCTTAGAAACAAAAGCTGGCATGGGATGATTTCAAATATTTTTAGAATCATATACTAATCAAAATACAAAAATGGATTGTTAAATTGTTAACTGTATAAAATCAATCAAAATCATTTAAAATGAAATATATTAGCCAACTCTAGATTGATATTATACCAAGCTATGTTATTATATATACACTGCAAAATATTTATTCCAAAGCTCAAATTTTGAAACTCGATCAGTTAATAATAGGATCCTTAATAATATACTCCTAGATTTAAGGTAATTTTTTACAAAACAGTTTTCTCTGATAAAAAGAAAAAACACACACTCTTTGTTTTTTTGTTCTTTTTGTAGGATAAGCCTCTAAGCTTACCTATATAGTCTTTTAGATGTAGTTTTCAAAATGTAGTTTTTTCTTATAAGTTTTTTTGTCAATTCCTTTTTTATTAGTAGTGGTGTATACAAAACTTTAAAATTGATCAAAGAAATATCTTACCTATCGGTTAAGTACAAAAATCTTCGTAGTTTCAAATTGTACAAATCAAACAATCAAAACTCCACCAGTTTAACAAATGTGTTACTGTGTCATTGCTAATTCGGGTCTTTGCCCCTACTAGTTTAGCTAATACAACCAAAACATCCTAAGGTTTTAAAAATTACAAAGGTTAAAGTGCATATATTTTAAGATGTAATATTTTTGGGGGGAACAAAAAGAATTAAAGAGAAGGTTTAGTTAAGGAGATTAAGACAAAAGATAGGAGATTAAGATAATCTGATAATGGAAAGGAGGACAGGGTCGCACGTGCAACACCGAAATCTTCGACCAGAAACGTTGTGATCAAAAGATGCTGCGCACGTGCCTCCTCGGTCAAAGGTCAAAAGCAACTGATGCACATTGGACCTCCCAAACTATATACAACATTAAATTAGGTGAATCATAATTATTGCATTATTTTAAGAAATTGCTGGGTATCCAAGATAAGGATGATGATTAGGATTCTATGTTGGTAAAGACTCTTTGAGAGCTAATTAAAAAGTTCAGAAATAAAAGATCTTTAAGGTTTGTTCATATTATTATCATCCTTCACACCTCTGCTTTTTTATGTGTATGTATAATCTTAACTCGATATATTTACTGTCAAGGTTTTTTTATATGATATAGTATTTCAAGTTAACCCAACTGAGCGTAATACACATACAAGATTATTGCGAGTACAAGCTCCGTTATGGTTTGAAATTATTTTTCCTAAAATATTCTAAAAAAGAGATGCATATAATGTAACAAGAGTTTTGTTTGAATAAATTTTACACTCATTCAAACAGAAAAACTGAGCGTAATACTTAGAGCATCTCCAATGGTGTTCTATTTTTAGAAATATCTCTATCTTTATAGTAAAATGAGCTCCATGGCACTCTATATCTTGTTCTATTTATAGAGCAATACTTTTTTATTTACAATATAATCTTTCAATTTATATATGTATTTGTTTAATACTCAAACAAAATTATATGTTCATATTTGTATTTTTTTGTTAAAGAATAAAAAATTAAATTTTAATTTTAGTTATTTAATTGTTATAACATGCAACAATAACATATATTAAATATAAATGTTTAATAAAATGATGTAATAAAGTTATAACATACAACAATAATAAATATTTTTAATTTTATGTGATGTAATGCAATGTTCTTTTTATAATAAAATGTTTAATTTTAATAAAATTAAAATTATATTGAACTATTGTTATAGAATAATAAAATAAGTGAGTTAAATTTGTAAAATTGAAAAGTAAAGAATTTTTGTATAAATTTAATAAAATAAAAATAGAACCAACTATTGGAGTAAACCCCTACTCTATTTTTTAAAATCTCTATTTTTAGCCAACCATTAGAAATAGTATTTCTATTATTCTATTTTTTCTTTACTATATCCATATATTTATTTCTTACATAGATTTTTCTACGGCCTTTTTAACATAATATGAATGGCTGTATTTGATTTTAGATACTTGGTTTCGCTAAAAACTTAATTAAAAATCTATCTATATTTAGTGATGGGTGTTAAATAGATTTATCGCTCTTCGCATTTTTTTTTAGCGTAGATAATACTCCCTCCATTTTAAAATATAATTTGATGTTTTTGTTTCAAAGTATAAATATAAGATTTTTTCATTTTTTAAAAATAAAATGTTTTTATTTTTCTAAATAATTTTTTACTTTACTAAATTTTTGTGACCAATAATATTTTATAGTTTTTTATAAATATATTAAATTATTTTTCTTTTATATATTAAATAATATTTTTTTAAATAAAAAATAATTTTTTAATTTGTGTGATTATAGATAAAACATTGAAACGGAGGGAGTTACTTTTATTCATGTACTCGTCAATAATTGAATATAAATTCAAATTATTATGACAGATTATTCAACGGACAGGATCATACTGATAATAGACCGTCTGCCACAGGCCCACAGTCACATAACGTATTAACAAGCTATATGTCTTGGAGTTTATTTATTAAAAACATATATAACTTGAATAACATAAAGAAAAGAAAAAAAAAGTAAAACCGAATTCGTATGATAAGATCACTTACAAACAAAGAGAATATATCTGGTCAATTTCAACAGAAACTGATTATACTTTGGAGGAGAAGAAAACTATGATATGATCAATTTGAAGTGATATATGTATTGATGATATACACAACTAATTACGTGTGGTAGAATCATATGATATTGTGATTCAAAAGAGGAAAGAGGAGGAAGATAATGTGGAAGCATGTGCTTATCCTCTCAAGTTGCTAGATTCAGCCACGTGTGATGACGTGGCACTTCATAAATATATAGGATTTTGCAAAAAAAGTTACTATTTATTTGATTCAGATTAATATACATACATACGTCCTATACTAAGTTCGGACTTGTATCGTCAGAGGGTTAACATTCGATACAAAAGGGGCGGTGTGACCATCCACGTGTTCACATGCAATTAAGAGATTTTAAAAGCAAAGTCTTCCAGAGTGACAAATAATTAGAGAAAACAATTTAAAATGAACAAAAAAAAAAAACTTTAAGTTGAGTATAAGGACAATAATAAGCAAGGATAAATGTTTTAAGTATTTAAAAGCATGTAACCGAATGTATCACCAATAGATTTGAATGACTATAATGCCACGTCACCTTGGCTAGAACCCTAACGAGAGGCCACGTCCTCCATTGCATTTTTAAACGAAAACACACATGAGGATATCCCACAATTTTAACGTATTTTCATTATTATTATTTTCTTTTTTGAACCTGGCTTCTCCGTTTGAGTATGAACGACAATCTCTGATTACGGTTTATATTATTATATTTGTACACAATATACTTGTTAAGTTACTGATTGACCATCCAATCTTTTTGTCAAATTAAGGAGCACTGAGCAACATTGTTTTAACATGCAATAAAAATTTACTTTATAAAAAAAACATGTAATAAAAAAAAGATTTATAATAATAAAACTTTGCATTTTACATTAAATTTATTATCATTTTCAGCATTTTTTACTATAGGATTCTTTAGGATTTTGAAAGAATCCTAAAACGAAATATGTATGAAATGGAAAAAGAAGCAAATGGTAAAAAAACAAAACTAGCTTTTAAACGAAGTGAAAACACGAAAATATAAGATCATCAGATATAACATTTTGCAAAATTACATGTCAAATTTTCCATCAACACATTCGTAAGCAGACCAGCATGCCAACAATCCATATGATGGTCAACCCATTGGTCAGCGGACATGATACTCCTTAAGTCCTTATTGTCGTGTCCGCCTATCCATAGGCATGCTGGTTCACATTCGTATATAAAGCGACTCGACCAAACTTGTGTGTTTCCATATCGGTGGACCGACTCACACACGTTCAATAGAAATAGACATTATTATTATCTTTAATATCTATTGTTCCACTATTTGTGAAATCAAGCGTATCAATGTTCACTCATTCTCATGTCTATGATCTCATTTCGACCTACCAAGAAAAAAAAATGTTCCTTATATCGGCATACTGGTCTAGCTTAATTGTAAGAGATGGGAATTAATTATCTACCTTTTCAGTATTTAAACATACGTTCAAGCTTAAAATTATAAGCTTGGGTTGGCTCGAAAGGGTGAAGTGACTATATTTGATTGCCTATCGAGATGTGGTTTGAGATATCAATGCATTTCATTTATAATGGTATAAATTGACAACATATTACAAAAACGTGCTAACGTAAAAAAAACGAACTCTTAGGGTTTGAGATATCAATGTATTTCAAATATTTCTCTCCAATTTAACAACTACTTTTTTTAATCATGAAAATAAAATTATGGTTTCATTTTATAGAATTCCCTTACAATTATGTCTGTTCAAAAAGCTTAGGTTTTCTGTTTGCCCAATGTCTTGGCCAAATTAGGTTAGATCATCGATTGAATCCAATCTTGTTATCTGTATTATTTCTTGATAGATTCGATTGTGGGATTAGATATATAATATACAATCTAAAACAAATCCTAAATATATTTATAACCACTACAAGAAAGACATTAAATTCCGACGGGAGAATTGGTCGGCAATTCCGACGAATTTCCGACAAAACGCGATTAGTCGGGAAATCAGAATCGGAAATGGAAATTTGGTCAGAAATTAGTCGGAAATAGGGTCGTCGAAAATTTGTCGGAAATAAATTAAATTATTTAAAAAATATATATTTGTTATTACTAAATTAAATATTTTTATTACTAAATTAAATATTTTTATTACTAAACATAAATCTTAAATTAATAAATTACATCAAAATAAAAACAATAATGAAAATTATTACTATTGAAATCAAAATAAAATTATTTTACATTAGAAAAAAATTGCAAAAGAGATATTTAGAGAGAAGTGTAGATAGATAAGTGAATTGGTAAGGAGAAATGTGTTATGTTTATATAGGGGATATATTGGTCGGAATTTTGTCGGAAATTGGGACGAGATTTTTTTACGAATTTCCGACTAATTCCTGGGTTTCGTTGGAAATTTACCGGTGGGGTTGAATTTTTCGACCAAATTATGACGATTATTGATCCAACCAATGTTCGTCGGAATTTGGTCAGAAAATTCACCCCGATTATTGTATCCATTTTCCGACACATACCCGATGCGATTCCGACTATTTTAACGATCAATTTTCG
The DNA here is from genome assembly GCA_014578085.1 of Cardamine resedifolia. Classification (NCBI taxonomy): domain Eukaryota; kingdom Viridiplantae; phylum Streptophyta; class Magnoliopsida; order Brassicales; family Brassicaceae; genus Cardamine; species Cardamine resedifolia. Next base: position 271,864 of record VBRH01000001.1, on the reverse strand, counting down.
ACGAAAAATTTTTGGCCAGAAATTTTTAACCGTTTTCCGACCAATCCTTATTTCATCAGAATTAGGTCGGAAATTTTCTGATCACCGTGGTTGGTAGAAAATTCTCGTCAGAAACACCAACGTTTTCTTGTAGTGAACTAGCGATTGGTGTATATAATCTGACATATATACAAGAAGAAACTATTAAGGTTAATTTATTTGAATACCGTTTTGGTTGTATTATACAAAAGATGATTTATCAGGTATCTAACATAGTTTTGATATTTTTAGTTGGGGTTTATGTGAAAAATAAAATAAAATAAGGGTTTATGTTATTATGTATACTGCTTTTTAAAATTGTCCCAAAAAAAAAAAAAAATAGGAGAGACGGTAAAATAACACTCTATCAACCTTAAAAACGGTAGATATTATTTATTTTAAAACTGAAGGACGGTAGATAGTATCTATAAACTATAAGTACGTTTTAAATTTATGGGAGAGACTAACTATATAAAAATATAATGCTGAAGGTATTGGAAGTTCATAAAGTAGAAGTATAGGATACGAAATGCTCTAGATATTAAATAATACAACATCAAATCCCTAATCACGTGCCTTAATTGCTGGGCCTTCCCTTTTCTCCTTAAATAATTATTTTCATTTGCTTCGTTTTTTACAGAGGAAACCCGCCTCCTCATCTGGCGGGTTGTTCCCCACAAGCCTTTTCTTTTTGTTTCTCGATCTCTCAACTTCTTCAGAATTAGTATTTTTAACTAATTATAGTTAAAGTTTTCGATTTGATTTTTTTGTTTGGATGAATATTTATAATAACATGTAGTATATATGTAGTTTAACCGCGTCCCAATAATATTTTACCAGGGACTTGACCATTTTCTTTTGACCCAAAAAGTCTAGCTAGTTTGTTCTTTTGTAATTCTCACTTTGCACCCTAATCTATTACCCTCTTAAACTTTAATTTGTATTACCCCTATTATTTCTATTATATAAAAATGGTAAGGTGCGATGCTTTCAAATATCAAGAAGTTACTATCTTTGATAATGTTTTAGATAGAACTATATAAGAAAGTTCACAATGTAACTATATTTTTTTCTTTTTCAAGATCATGGTAGAAAGTCCAGACTAATTGAGTTAGTATCATCACTACACTATATATCGTTTGCGACTATATTAAGGGTTTAATTTTTAATACTATAATTGTTATATACTATAAAAAATGATTATACTCGTGAAATTAATTGAGTATGAATATTACTCCTTTACCACATTTAATTATAAGCAGTTAAAAATAAACCAATGCATAATGCAAAAGCTTCAAAAATCTACCCGCAAGAGATGAAAAATAGGTTGGATGTAAATGTATTCATCCATTTTGTACGAGACAATTTCGAAATAAAACAGAAATAGGAGAATCCGAATATGGAATGTTAAGTAAAAAGGGGGTTAAACTGTAAATTAAAAACGTAGCCGAGTAAAAAAAAAGAATATAGAGAACCCGACCCGGAAGAGCAGACTCAGGTTGGGTGGGTTAACAAGTGGGGTACAAATGCATGTACGACAAGTGGAGAGCGAGGAAACAACTAATGGTTTGGTGTGGAGTTTAGGGGGTAATTTGGTAAATTCCACTATCGCCTCCCAGATCTTCTGGACAAAATTTCTCCCCCGCAGTGCTATAAAAGTCACCTCCAGTAAATAACAATTGTTTCTTCAAATTATTTGGTTCTCTATTGAAACGAAAATATTAAATATGTTTAGAATCAAATAGAATATAAGCGAAAATAATATTTCTAAACTAGTAAAAATGATTGTTAGTTAAATTTGTTTACATCAACAAGATAAGACCACCAAATGAAGGATTAAGATGTGATGCTCTATATATGAATTGTATTGTATTTTTTTATATACAATCCGCAAAATTTGGAGCTAAGATCCGTACTTAGTTGGCCGGAGACCAAAGCGGGTAAGTAGTAGTATTCTTTTGGAGAATAATCTCCTCCAAAATGGAAAATCGAATTAAGAGTTCCTATTCAACCTTAATTTTTCAAGAATTTTGGGATTTGCCACTAGACCCAACCCCATTTGGTATATGTATTGTATTTGATAGCTGTCCAATTTTTATACATGATGATGATGATGCTGCTGCTGATGATTTTGTATCAATCCAATGATTTTTTTTTATTTAAAAGAAAAATGTCATATTTGTAAAAGTAGTTTATATATATATATATATATTTCTTTACGTGTATGTTTACTGTATAAAATGTAGTAACGTTTGATAGGTTTTACGAATAAGAAGAGGTAGTCAAAGTTTATAGGACTCGGACAAATGGCTTCGAACAAATTTTGTGTGACTAGTTATATTACATTACAAAACGAATTAAGTAAGTTACGTCTAAGATACTAGTCGTAAGGGTATTTAAGCTTTTTTAATAATCGGAAAAGAAAACAAACAAAAAGTAAAAGCTAAAATATATTAATATCGATCTCTAAAATCCCTCCGGTATTACGCCGGGCGACACAGCAACCGGCTCTACTTTTTAACTCTCTCTCTCTCTATATCTCTACATGCACATTCTCTCTCTCTACTGCAACTGTATTTTTTTTATTAATTAAATTAAAAAACGATATTTATTTATTTCCCTTTCTTTATAAGTATACGTCTCAGAAGTTCTTTAAAGAGCTTCTGCTTCCAGACTTCTTTTTTCTCTTCATTCAAATCTCAGACACCAGTTTACATGCATTTGCTCTCAAACCTATTTCACACTTAAAAAAATTTCAATTCGAAAGACATGCAATAGATAAGATCTTTCTGATAAGTGATCAGTAAGTAATACCTCGTGATTATCGTTTTTTCAAGTATTTCAAATAGTCTGCTTCATCTTCTTCCAAACAAATGCAAAAGTACTGAAAAGCTGAGTGTAACGCTTAATCAGGTTTGTATTTTTATTATATATATATACTATATATAAAACAACCTTTATTTCTGGGTTTCTTCTTAAATCTTCTTTGTCCTTTTCTGCAAAAAAAAAAAAAAACAAAATCACGTTAGAAATTTGTAGGCGTTTCCGTTCTTATAAATTTTTACTATCTTTTGAATCTCTGTAGAATTTACCGAAGAAGAACAACCAGAAACAAGAGAGAGAGAGAGAAAGAAAAAAGGAAAAAAAAAGAAACTAAATGGCTCCGATGACGAACTGGTTAACGTTTTCTCTGTCACCAATGGAGATGTTGAGGTCATCTGATCAGTCTCAGTTTGTGTCCTATGACGCTTCTTCCGCCGCCTCCTCTTCTCCTTATCTCCTCGATAATTTCTATGGTATTTTTATCTTTCTTTTTATTTTCTCTCGAGAAAATTTCATTCTTTTTTCGTTTATTAGTTCGGTGATATACGTAGAAAAATACGAATGATTGCGGTGTTAACAGTACATGCTCGTGTATGTAGAGGTGTAAGTATAGATTCCTACTACTAACCGACTTCACAGCTTATCCTATAAACCCAGTTGCTGAACTCAGCCTCCCTCGTGTTTTTCTCTCTGACTTTGTCTCTTTCCCGAGAAAGGCATACCATCAAAAATAATAAACAGATTTTTTTTTCTTTTTTCTTCTTATACTGAAAAATAGAGACTTCTCGTGATCTTTCTTAGTATTTGATTTTAACCAAAAGAAAATTCGATTTTAACAATCTTCTGGATATGTGTGTAAGTAAATCTAATTATATTTTCTCTGTAGTGAAACCTAAAGTATTTTACTACTTTTCTTGCTTTCATGTTCTTGGTGATAATTAATTATGATGTATTTTTTTGTGTTGATTATTTTTCTTTAAGGTTGGACGAACCAAAAACCTCAGGAGTTTTTCAAAGAAGAAGCTCAGATAGCTGCTTCAATGGCGGATTCAACAATCTTGACAACATTCGTAGACCCACAATCTCATTCCCAGAATCACATCCCTAAGCTCGAAGATTTTCTCGGCGACTCATCTTCAATCGTTCGTTACTCGGACAACAGTCAAACCGAAACACAAGACTCTTCCCTCACTCAAATCTACGATCCACGTCACCACCAAAACCATACCCACAACCACAACCAAACCGGGTTTTACTCGGATCATCACGATTTCAAAACCATGGCCGGTTTTCAAACCGCTTTCTCTACAAACTCTGGTTCAGAGGTCGATGACTCGGCTTCAATCGGACGGACTCATCTCGCTGGAGAGTATTTGGGACACGTGGTCGAATCTTCCGGGCCGGAGCTTGGTTTTCACGGTGGATCTGCTACCACTGGAGGAGCTTTGTCACTTGGGGTTAACGTTAACAATAATTCTAATCACCGGAACGATAATGATAATAATCATCATTACCGAGGTAATAACAATGGTGACCGAATCAACAACGACAATGAGAAGACAGATTCTGAGAAGGAGAAGCCTATTGTGGCGGTGGAAACATCAGACTGTTCCAAGAAGATCGCTGATACTTTTGGACAAAGGACTTCCATTTACAGAGGAGTTACTCGGTAAGTAACTATTAGTTACTTTGTGATTTGCCATTGACAAAGGTCCATAGACAATTATTAAAGTTTATATCTTTTTTGTTTAAGTGTAAGTATTAATGTAAAATTTTGATTGATGATTGATGCAGACATAGATGGACGGGAAGATATGAAGCTCATCTATGGGATAATAGCTGTAGGAGAGAAGGTCAGGCCAGGAAAGGACGTCAAGGTATATTTTTCCTTTTCATTTTTTTTTTCAATTTTCTTTTAACTTATTTTGATTTGACTATTACAATCTTTCTTGAAACAATACGTGTTTTATTTTGCTTAGGTGTTGATGTTTTTCATGTGAATCATTTGGGTTTTGGGGTTATAAGATTTTTGTGTGTGGATCCTAGTCAAATATATTACATCTTAAAAACCGGGTTTTTTCATGTGTCTTAAGTGGGGTTTAGAAGCATATAGAGTGAACTATAGGACAAAGGATTTGTCAAAGAAAATTGAATGCAAGATTCAAAAGAAGCTTTACCTTTTTCTTTTTTTTCTATTGATCTGTCTATATCTTTATATTATGATTGATACAACTTTGGGTGATTGCATTTGTGAAGGGGGGAGCCAAAGTTTTTTAACTCGACAATACTTTTGAGTCAGGAATATGGAAATTTTAAAAGAAAGAAATGTATAAAATATAGTTGTTGTTGTTGTTGATTTTTCATATATTTAGCAGAAGGGTGCCGCCATTTTGTTCCTTTGTCTTTATTACATTTCTTTTCCTTTTCACAATCCTCTCATTTCACACTTACACATACTAAAGCCTAAAGGTACATTAGATGGGTCCCCATGGCATTGCCTATATGATGCAATCTCTGTTTCTTGATTGACATGTTTTTGGACCCACTTTGACCCTCTTACTCTATAATCCCACAATTCTCTTCTACTACATATATATATATATATAAAATCTGTAAATGTTAGCATATATTTGATTTGATGTTATGCAGGCATGTGATGTGAGACCATTGGACTGATTTCTTCAGTTTTAGCTTATAGGGGGTTGTGAAGAGTGTACTTAGGTTTGATTAGAGATTGATTTTGAATGCAAAATATGGTGTTAAAACTGCAGGAATTTCAAATTTATAATGAAATTTTTTCAGAGAGGTGTGTAGTGTTTCTTCTGTCCATAGGGTGTCAGATTGATTTATGTGTAGTGTTCACATCAACAAAGCAAAGTCTGAATATTCTCAGTGGCTTTTGCTTTATTTTTATATTTTTTGCTTTGGGCTACCAGTACCACCACAAGAGTGGGGATCTAGGGTTTTGACCACATCCAAAACTTCTATTCTCTTTTTTGTTTTATTTTGTTTTATTTTCAAATTCTCTCACTTTTTACTTTCTGAGTATTATTATACTGGTATCAATATCTATAAACAATAATTCTTAGAACTTAATGTGATGGTTAATGACTAACTTTGGATTAAGCATGGTCTGCATTATCTTCGTGCATAACATTAGTGTTTAAATTTATAGATTTTTTCTGATCATCATGGCTTTGGCTAAGTCTCGTCCTCTTTCTTTCCGCATGTACTACTCGATATGGTTTGCTTATGGATGGATTTTGGCTCTGCTTAAATCAACAGTATACTTGGGTAAGAACAATATCCCAATTGGTTGATATGTGAATAATGTTGATCTTCTATCTACTTGGGGTCTAAAATTTGTGAATGATTCAGGTGGATATGACAAAGAAGATAAGGCAGCTCGCGCTTATGATTTAGCAGCTCTTAAATACTGGAATGCTACTGCTACCACCAATTTCCCTGTAAATATCAATTCTTATGATTTTATATCCGTTTGTTTGTGGTTTATATATATCTTGGTCACTCTTTACTAATCCGTGCTAATGATCTTTAGATTACCAATTACTCGAAAGAATTGGAGGAAATGAAACACATGACCAAGCAAGAGTTCATTGCCTCCCTCAGGAGGCAAGTCCACTTTTGAATATCTTATTAATGGATTGTATATGTTTCTTCAATAGTAACGGGATGATATAATACAGGAAGAGTAGCGGTTTCTCTAGAGGAGCTTCGATATACCGAGGTGTGACTAGGCATCACCAACAAGGACGTTGGCAAGCAAGGATTGGCCGCGTCGCCGGGAACAAAGATCTTTACCTCGGAACCTTTGGTAAGTAAAATAAAAAAAACTTGGTCTATAAGATAAACTAATAATCATTGACTGTGGTTGATTAGTTAGTTGAAGTTTGGATATTTATTATTTTCTGGTGTTGTTGTTTGTAGCAACGGAAGAGGAAGCGGCTGAGGCCTACGACATAGCAGCCATCAAATTCAGAGGAATAAACGCTGTAACAAACTTTGAGATGAACCGTTACGACGTTGAAGCCATAATGAAGAGTGCACTTCCCATTGGTGGCGCAGCAAAACGTCTTAAGCTCTCTTTAGAATCAGCTGCATCAGAGCAGAAACCAATCTTGGGCCATCAACTTCACCATTTTCAGCAACAGCAGCAGCAACAACAGCTTCAGCTTCAGTCATCTCCTAATCACAGTAGCATTAACTTTGCTCTTTGTCCTAATTCAGCCGTTCAGTCTCAACAGATGATCCCATGTGGAATCCCTTTTGAAGCAGCTGCTCTTTACCACCACCAACAACAACAGCAGCAACAGCAACAGAACTTCTTCCAGCATTTTCCAGCGAATGCAGCTTCTGACTCGACCGGGTCTAATAACAACTCCAACGTTCAGGGATCAATGGGACTAATGGCGCCAAATCCGGCTGAGTTCTTCCTTTGGCCTAATCAGTCTTACTAAATCAATCATAATTTGATTTATGATTTGGTTTGAGTAAACTTTTAATCGTTTTAAGTGATACAACTTCTTTCTCACTGAGCTAATATCTTCAACTTCTTGATTCTGGCTAACCCTACAAGCTGACTAGAAGGATCTAAAAGTCTCACTTTTGTTTTTGTTTTCGTTTTGATTAACTGTTGTTGTTTAGGCGGGAGTAGATGGGGTGAAATGTGGAAGAATCTAAAAAAGGTTGGGGTCCTTATTGTATTAAACGTTAAACTCGGTGGTGGAAAATGTTAGTTTTTGGGAGTTAGGGGGTGGGGTGGTTTCTTTTATATTTTGTATGTAATCAGCTCATCCTTAGCGTACTCTGTTTCCATTTATGAAAAATTATTCTCGTGAAAATTCCGTTTGCTCTTATCATTTTGCCCATTGGGCTATTAAGGCTTCATTTAACTGTTTAATGGGCCATGTTCTACGAGTAGCCGAGTTTAGTGTTGATTGCCGTGCTGATGCTTCTGCCGGCGCCGAGCCACGAGCCTAGAGCACGATCGGTGTGATCGAGAACGGGATTGGAATTGAAAAATCCGGCGTTGGATTAGGATTCGGATCTTTGGTTAGGCCTCATCGAGACAGGTGCATAACTTCGAATGGCGTTTTGTTTCTGTAGCCATGGCTATGATCGTATTATCTATATTAACAAACTAACATTGGACTCTCTATCAAATTGACAATTCTATTTGGTGTTGAGACTAACAAAGTTTCACTAGAACAACAAAGAGACGCATGTTGATGATATTCACAGTTTGGTTGTAAAAGAAGAAGAAAAAAAGCAAACCAATGGAGAATAAACAAGCAAAACTCAGTCAAGAAAAAGAACAAGAAGAAGAAGAAAAAAAAAAGCAAGATTGCTTCTAGTCACTCGAGTAGGAGTTTCCTATGGAGGGTGAGTTCTTTAAGGTATGAGGAAGAGGTGTGATCTTGTAGATCGCACGCGTTCACACTCAGTGTTCTTTCACATTGCTTCTGCTGTAGCTCAGCTGGTCCGTCTTCTCCGCGTAGCAGCTGCACCAACTGCACAAGAAGGTTTCACATTTAAACCGGTACACAAGGTCTGTGTATTTGAACCAAGATTTTGTTTTGCGTTGGATCTATGAGGAGATTATATGTTAATATGAACATGTGAAGTTGGGAAGATTATAAACCATACCCGGGTCATGTCAGGTCGCATTGCAGCTATATGATGTATGCACATTGAAGCTGTTAGCATCACCCGTTTCATCTCTGTTGGTTCAAACTCATTTCCTAGCCGAGGATCTACTATGTCTTCCATGCTGTTCTTCTCAAGAAATGGTTTTGCCTGTATTACCAAATCATAAATAAAATGGTAAACAAAAGATGTCCAGCTTAACTTCTATGTAAAGAGTTTTAGATGCATTACCCATGCAACAAGGCTCTGCCTGCTTGCTGTATCAACAGCTCGGCGACTAGTTATGATCTCTAGAAGCAATACCCCAAAGGCAAACACATCGATCTTCTCATCAACAATGCCGTGCATGAAGTATTCTGGAGCCAGATATCTGGAGAAACCAAAAAAGCCAATGAAACCGAGTTTTATATAATAAGTTTTTGATCATTGAAACCTTAAAGAAGGTTTCTGTCTTTTACCCGAATGTTCCTTCGATGGGGAATACAACATGATGAGGCCAGTTCTCTGGGAGCCATTTTGCAAGTCCAAAATCCGAAATCTGAAACGAGATATACATGGAAGTTTTCAAACTAATTGAATACAAAGAAAATGTTTAGAGATCGATGTTGTCAAAAATCATTTTTACCTGAGCTTCGTAATCTCGGTTGAGCAATATGTTAGAAGCTTTGATGTCACGGTGAATAATCCTTCTTGGACAAGCATTGTGAAGATAACTCAGACCATCAGCTATACCTAGAGCTACTTTATACCTTATCTTCCACTCCAGACACTCCTCTGATCCTACAAACATCAAAGAGACAAGATCACAACATTGTCTTAAAAAAGGATTTTCAGTTAGAAGGAGAAGACTTTAAGAGTACCGAAGAGCATAGAAGCGAGGCTGCCATGAGGAGAGTACTCAAGCACAAAATGCAAACCGCGATCACTGCTGAAACCGCGAAGCCGAGCTGCGTTTGGGTGATTGACATGTGCGATTATACCGAGCTCTGAAAGGAAATCGCTAACTCTTTCTTCTTCTTCCTTGGCGTGACTCATCAGCTTTTTGATCGCCACCATTTCACCATCAGCCAAAACCCCTTTGTATACCTCCGCATGTCCTCCTTTCCCAATCATGTTCTCTGACAACAAAAACAAAAACAAAACAGAGTTAACTTCAGAAACTCAGATTCTCAATCCAAGATTTGTTGAAGAAGGGTTTGAGTTTTTTTTGTCTTTACCAGGATTGAAATCTTCGGTGGCTGCAGCGAGTTCTTCGTAGGTGAAGTTTCTCCAAGAGGGTTTAGCCATGAAGAAGGCTTCGCAGGGGAAGGCATTCTTAGAGGTAGAGAGCTTTGGTTGCTTACGCCGCAAGTTTTTACGTGTAAGTTCGTAACTTGCAAGAAGAGGAAGTACTGATAATCGTCTAATAGACTTCTTCTTGATTGATTCAATCATTTTGTTCCATTGAATACCATTGTAAGAAGAAGAAACGCTTTTAGGAGTAATTGAAAATGGCGACGATGTTGATGATTTACCGTCAGATGAACACGAGCTACAACTACTGTAATGACTGCTGCTATTGTCCGTATCTGAAGCCACAGCTGTGATTCCGAGAACACCTCTTGGCGATGATGGTTCTTCGAGGCCTAAGTCGTTCCTATGAATCTCTATCTCTTGATTCTCTTTACTTTCTTTGTTCTTCTTTTCTGTCTCTGTTACAGGGAAGATGAAAAGTGAGTTTTATCTCTGTCTTTGCATATAACTTGTGTTTGTGTAAATTCCTCAATTGAATGCCCAAAATGAATTATTTCTGTTTTGAATGAAACCCAGATAATAAATTTGGAAGGCAACGAGAAACATGAAGTAAATCATCTTAACAAGGCAAAAATAAAAATAAAGGATAAAGCTTTAGGTTTAGGTTTTACCTTCAACAGCCATAGCTCCAATTGTTTTTTTTTTTTTTCTTTCTTCCTCTGAGATTATCTCGAATAAGAGAAGAAGCTCTTGAATTAAATTAAACTCAAAGACACAAAACAGAGAGAATTATCGAAATATACAGAGCAGAAGAGAAGAATCCAGGGAAACAAGAAAACAGAGATTTAATGAAAACATTTAAATTTGTTTGTTTCTTTTTGTTGAGAAAACAAAAGAGAAAATAGTTATTCTTGGAAGAAATAGAAAGTTTGAAGAAGAGTCAGCTTTGTTGAGTGGAGATGGATTGGAATCTCTGCTATATTTATACAATTCCACCCATGCAATTCAACTTTTGTTTCATTTTACTTTCAACTGCAAGTCAAGTCAAGTTTTGTTTTTCTTAATTTCTAGTGTCCAAATTAGTACTGTAATTTTAATAATTTCGAGGAAGATGAAAGGATTAGGGGTTGATGCCGTAACTAACGCCTTGACTAATGATCCAAAATAAATAAATAACGCTTTACTATCTACGAACTAGACGGTTAAAATACCTGGAGCTGGTTGTGGGCATTTTCGTCTAATAGACAAGACACATCACCTTTGCTTGTAATGAATTGAGCTTTAATATTAAAGGGGTTACAACATTTCACTCAAATTATATTTTCCGCAAAATAGCTAAATTGTGATGAAGAAATAGCCCATGTGAAGTACAGTCATCTTTTAGGGTTTTTTTAAAAGCTTATTTGTTTAGCAAATCTACTTTTTTTTTTACATTTTAGTGTATGTTTTTTAAAAAAAAAATTTAGTGTCGGAATATTCAGTTTGACGGTTTATAATTTTGGATGACGGCTTGACATTTTTGCTATAGTATAGTTTTTTGTCCCGCCTATAAAAGACTGAAAGTAAAATTAAAAGACAAAGGAATAAAAAAGATGTATGGATTTGCACTTATATGAAAATATAGACAAATATGAAAATATAGTGAGTGCACTGCCTGATTCTTCTTCTTTATACTTTCAATTTTTGTGGCGGCATAAAGAGAGGAAACATATGGCAGACAAATTTGACTACACATTAAGCCATCGATCGTTAAAATCAATTTTTAATATCCAACCATGTTAATATTTTTATTGACAAATACTATCACTTTCGAGCATAATACAAAAAGAAATTTCTACTACATGATCTCTATTAATGATTTTAAAGTAATACAAGATTTATCTATTCGTAATGAACAATCATGGCTGGAATTGTGTTGGTTTACGAATATATTATCATATTTTTTTCTCAACGTAACCATTGTCATGTCATGCGTGACATAGAGGACCTACCTCAAACTTGTAACGATGGAACCGCAAATAATAAACTCAAACTTGTACTACCAATTAGATATAATTAAGGCGTGTATGGATTCTTCAAAGTTTCGAGGATTAATATATATGACTTTATGGTTTATCACCCAAGGCATTAAAATCAACTAACTTTCCGTGGGACAGCCAAAGTGAAACTAATTAACTCGTTATGAATGCTATTTTTAGAACTTGTCTGTCTGAAAACGCCATACTCATTTCATACACGGAAATTCAATTAATAAGTAACAAAACGTAAAATTTGCACACACGTCTATATAGATCGTACACAGCACACACACGCAAAAGAAAACTTGTTATATTTTTCATACTAACATGGATCATTAAGTAAACTAAAAATTTATTATACGATGACTTAGTTTATTAATTCCGTTGTCTGAAGTAAATTTGTAGTAATTTAGTCTTTACATAAAAAAACAAACGATCGCAGTGTAAGTAGGGTAGATTAATTGTGTTAGTTGGTGAACTAAACCCGTTAATACCACAAACCATTTATTTCTTCTTATTTTCTAACAAATAATAATATTTCTTTGGTTCGATCTCAAAAGCCCAAATGAAATCGCCACCAAACTCCACCAATGTGAATTTCAGAGAAGTCAGTTCAACCGATTTCTCTATGATATGACTTTAATATACATTTACTATAAATATAATGATGAAATTATGACAAGAAGCGCCTGTAGCTCAGTGGATAGAGCGTCTGTTTCCTAAGCAGAAGGTCGAAGGTTCGACCCCTTCCTGGCGCGTTTATAGTTCTTTATGGGTTGATATTGAAAATTTTAAACACAAGCCCAACCCAAAAATATAGCCCAACTACTAATTTGAATATTTGAAGCCATGGATGATGCAAATATCATTACGTTGTAAAACCAATCAAAATCTCAAATAATTTTTGTTTTGTTTTTAAAGATGAAAATAGATTAGAAACAGTAACGCTAACAAAACGGTCACTAGATGTTAAAAAACAAATAAAATATTTTGAAGATAACAACTCTATGAATATTTGGTATTATCTATCCAAATAGTTACTTAAAGATAATTACGGAGAAAAATATGCTAAGCTGATAAATAAATAACTAAGCATCCAATAATTTTCAACATTTTGCTAGCCCCCATCAGTCACACTCCCAGATCCACCAGCTTCACTGCCGCCGGTTCTCATTAGCTATCTGCGTCGTCTCTTTCAATGGCTTCTGAAGATTCTCTGTCCTCGAATCCTCTATTGCAGAATTTTGACTTCCCTCCGTTTGACTCCGTTGATGCTCACCATGTCAGACCCGGCATTCGTGCTCTGTTGCAGCAGCTCGTACGATTACTGTTTATAGTTTTTTCAAATCGCCTTGGATCATTGTTGTTTTCTGCATTTTTATTGGACTTTCTGTATTGTTCTTATGAGCATATTAGTTCTAGATTGCATCTGTTGTCAAATGCTATTGGATTACTCATTTTTGATGTTTCGTTTTGATCTTTTTTTCCTCCAGGAAGGTGAATTGGAGCAGCTAGAAAAAACTGTAGAGCCATCATGGCCAAAACTAGTGGAGCCATTAGAGAGGATTATTGATCGGTTATCTGTTGTTTGGGGAATAATTCATCACCTTAAGGCTGTCAAGGACACACCTGAGCTTCGTGCTGCTATTGAAGAAGTTCAGGTACATTATATAAATTGTTGATGCCAAGTTCTTTTTTTTTCTGCTCATTAATGTACTTTGGTGTGAAGCTCTTTACTTATTGTAGTATAAATTTGTTTGATGTTTTCATCAATGCTAAAATGATATTCCTAGAGTGTATTGTATTTCTATTTAGTAGATTTTATGGATTCATTTTCCTTTTTTCCTAACCATACTTTCATTTACAGCCAGAGAAAGTGAAGTTCCAGCTCAGGTTGGGGCAGAGCAAACCCATTTACAATGCATTTAAGTCTATTCGAGAATCTCCAGAATGGAAAACTCTGATCGAAGCTCGTCAACGCTTAGTTGAAGGCAAGTAATCATTTTTGGGGCATAAGAAAGGAACACATTTCATTTCATTTCAGTATTTAGAGGTAATATGCTGATTATGGTGTCTGTGTGTTTTCAGCACAAATAAAGGAGGCGGTTCTCAGTGGTATTGCTCTTGAAGACGGCAAGAGAGAAGAATTTAACAAAATTGAACAGGTTTGTCTAAAACTCTTGTCAGCTTGTTATGTTGATGGATCTAGGTTTCTCACAGCTCCATGTTTCCACAAGCATGTTATTTACGAATATCATCTGCTTACTTGATTTGCCACTTTCCATTATAGGAACTTGAAAAACTTTCCCATAAGTTTTCTGAGAATGTTTTGGACGCTACAAAGAAGTTTGAAAAGTTGATAACAGACAAGCAAGAGATCGAGGGGCTGCCGTCATCTGCACTTGGATTGTTCGCACAAGCAGCTGTTTCCAAGGTATGAACAATATCTGAAAGATGTGTAAAGTTTCATGTCGATTTACTTTGGGTTTTCCAGTTGTTGATTCGTCTTAGTATACAAGGGTCATGAAAATGCAACTGCTGACACTGGACCATGGCTCATTACACTGGATGCTCCTAGTTATCTCCCCGTCATGCAACATGCCAAAAACCGTGCTCTGCACGAGGAAATCTACCGTGCTTATTTATCTCGTGCCTCTTCGGGTGATTTAGATAATACAGCAATTATCGACCAAATTTTGAAGCTTCGACTGGAAAAAGCTAAGCTTCTTGGTTACAAAAATTACGCAGAGGTATAGTCATCTAAGTCAAGCTACTCTCCGTTACTCATGAGCTTAAATTGAATGTCATTCTCCTAGTCCAGGTAAGCATGGCCACGAAAATGGCTACTGTAGAGACAGCAGATGAGCTACTAGAAAAGCTTCGAGTTGCTTCTTGGGATCCGGCTGTTCAAGGTAACTTCTAGTGAAGATTTTCTTTAAATCAATATCTAGTTTTGTAAACTAATAATCTACTTCTGTATTTATCTGTCCAATAAACTATGTAACGGTGGCCCTCATAGCTTTTTTTAATCCGAATATCAAGACAGAACCCTAATTAATTTTACATGTGTTATGGACTCAGACATAGAAGACCTTAAGAGTTTTGCAAAGAATCAAGGCGCTGCAGAAGCTGACAGTTTGACTCACTGGGACATTACTTTCTGGAGTGAGAGACTCCGTGAATCCAAATACGATATTAATGAGGTTCTTGTCCTTATTCTTTAGCTTGTGTTGTTTTGAAACTTTTTGACGCTTATCACTCACTGCTCTTACTTTTGTAGGAAGAACTGCGACCTTACTTCTCACTGCCAAAGGTTATGGACGCACTTTTCCGTCTAGCTAGGACACTATTTGGAATTGATGTTGTGCCGGCGGATGGTGTAGCTCCGGTAAAATCTGGAACCTAATATGTTGTGTTTCTGCTTTTGCCCATCATGTTATTATGTTTGTTAACATGTTATACATTATTGCCTTGAAGGTATGGAACAGCGACGTTAGGTTCTACTGCGTCAAAGATTCTTCTGGAAATCCAATTGCTTATTTCTACTTTGATCCATACTCTCGTCCTTCAGAAAAGAAAGGCGGGGCTTGGATGAATGAAGTATTTTCCCGTAGCCGAGTCATGGCCCAGAAGGGTGCTTCCGTCAGGCTCCCTGTTGCTCAAATGGTCTGCAACCAAACTCCACCAGTTGGTGACAAGCCAAGCCTTATGACATTCCGTGAGGTAAAGAATAGCTTAAATTGTACATCAGTTGGTAGAGCTTATATTGATTGTGAAGCAACTGTGGAAAGATTTAACTATGAAGTAATTGCTGAGTAGGTAGTTGGTGACAAATTATGAGTAGCCATGCCCACAAGATTAGTTTGTTCTGAACTAGAAGTTACATTGGTACCTGCCAAAACTTACTGCATGTGTAATTTTAAATTTATTCGACTATTGTGGAATAACATTCACTCGTGGAACTCTACTTATTGATGGTATGAAGGGCCATGCTATGACGAATTCCTACAATCAGTAGGAGTAGCCCTAGATAGACCACTTCTCTTTTTGCCCTATGTGTAGCTTTCCATACTTGAAACTTTCGGTGCTTTCGGAGTTAATGTAGGAGTCATTCTTGATAAGCTTACTCTTATGGTGAAGGACTCATTGATCCTCGTTCTTTATGACACTAATATCTCTTCGATTTACAGGTAGAGACTGTGTTTCATGAATTTGGCCATGCTCTTCAGCATATGCTTACCAAAGAGGATGAGGGGCTAGTGGCTGGTATTCAAAATATCGAGTGGGATGCAGTTGAATTACCTTCACAGTTTATGGAGAACTGGTGCTACCACAGGTACTTGGGTTCAATTGCCTTACCGAATTTAATTCACAAATGTTTGGGCCCTATGATTTTTTCCCTTTTGGCAATACTTTGCAGTGCTGGCATAGGCATTTTACTAGTAAATTTGTAGTGAACATTATCTGAATGTGGTTTCAGGGATACCTTAATGAGCATTGCTAAGCATTATCAAACAGGAGAGACTCTTCCCGAGAATGTGTACAAAGAAACTTCTGGCTGCAAGAACATTCCGTGCAGGGTCCCTCAGTCTTCGTCAGGTCAGTAGATCATATCAAACTGCTGATGTTCATATGGAGTGCCGAGATTTTCTTCTGCAGTGGATCTATCGAAACACATTTTATTAAATATGGCTCTTGTTTTGTTTCAGTTGAAGTTTGCTACAGTTGATCTGGAGCTGCACACAAAATATATGCCAGGTGGGACAGAGTCCATCTACGATGTTGATCGAAGGATCTCCATAAAAACACAAGTGATCCCTCCACTTCCTGAGGATAGATTTCTCTGTGGCTTCAGTCATATATTTGCAGGTAGTTCATCCTTAAACCCCTGTTGTTTTGAACATATCCTTGATCACCAGCAATGTGGTTAGCCTAGGTGCATCGATAGTTTGTTTCACTCATTTGCCTTGTCATGTCTTGTCAGGCGGTTATGCAGCTGGATACTACAGTTACAAGGTATATATATATTCTCTTGTTTCTGTATAGTTCACTGGTACGACAGATCCCTTGGTCAAAGTTCTAAGCAGTCTGTTGAAAACGTGCAGTGGGCGGAGGTTTTGTCTGCGGATGCATTTTCCGCTTTTGAAGATGCTGGATTGGATAACATCAAGGTATGTGCTGCGAAAACAAATCATAGTGAACCTTTTACTTGGAATGTCCAGATTGTGAGCATCTCTTTTTCTTGTTTGGGTTGCAAAACATAGGCTGTTAAAGAAACAGGACAGAGATTCAGAAACACTGTACTTGCTCTGGGAGGAGGAAAAGCACCTTTACAAGTAAAAAATTCTTCACTGC
>VBRH01000001.1:244563-254638 GCA_014578085.1 Cardamine resedifolia | reverse complement strand
AATCCAAGTCGTTTGATTCCAGATCTTATAATAATGATTAAATGTATTGAACAGGTGTTTGTGGAGTTCAGAGGACGAGAACCTTCCCCGGAGCCTCTGCTCAGACACAATGGGCTCTTGGCTACTTCTGCTTGAACTAATAATATCCTTTGATTGATCAATCTTTTGCTAGTCTTTCATTCAACTTTAGGATTATTATTGTCATCCAATAAAATTAGTTTTGCTTGTTCACTGAGCATTTTCTTTCTCAATAATGTTTCAAGAACGAAACAAACAGAGATAACTCTTCATCTTCGAATAATTTCACATTCTCCACTACATTGTTCATTCTTTGTTCAAACTCATTCCTAACAAATAGGGTAATGTGTTCCTTACTAAGTTACTCTCAACTCTGTTTATAGCGTCACCAATGATCTAAAAGAACTAAAGAAGCTTAATCTGAAAGAGAAAAAGAAAAACTCTTCCACTTGTTGCTCAAACCTAGAAATCTCTAACTACCCTTTACATTTTTTTCCATCTATCTACTCTTTTTCCCTAACACTCAAAATCTTCTTTCGAGTTTCCCTTCCTTTCCCTTTACACCGAAGTTCCACCTCCACCCAAATTCACCAATTTTTAGTCTCGTGAAGTTGTTATGCCTTGTAACAACGTACGTTCAAGCAAAAGGAGATAAGTAGTTTGACGAATATCTTCCTCAACAGAGGTTATCACTGGGCCTCTTTTGCTTCCACAAATGGAGATTGCACGCTATCCGCATCAGAATCACTTCCCGATGAACTCCCCGACCCCGAATCTGCATACAGAGACACAGACAACGTTTAAACATTGGAAAATATGAAACGTTTTAACTGAGAAATAGATGAAGGGAGAAATGTTATTACCACTAGAGGAAGAACTGCCACTTGAGCTGGAGCTGCCTGAAGAACTAGACCCACCACTAGCAGCTGCTGCTGTACCATCTCTTTCGATCTCCACTGATGGATAATCCTCAATGGGTATATCTTCTCCAATGTCTACATCTTCTTCTCCTGCATCCCCTCCTTTCCTCACTCTCTTCTCAGCACTGCCCATTTCTGTCACCGGAGGCTGATGATCAAGACAGATCAGTACTAACGAGAAAGAAACAATGGCTGTTTTTAATACAGTGGATCATAATTTTGCTTTACCAGATTTCTCGGGGGAGTTGTCACATTCTGGATAAACCCTTGTCGCTTGATCTTGCTTGCCATCTTTTTGTAGTTGGTGACAAAACGATCAAGCTCCCATAGAGTCTCATTGTCTAAAGCTTCGATATCTAACTCAATTTCATCTCCGTCTTGAGGCAAATCTCTGGTTCTCTTCCTAAGAATCTGAATCAACTGTCCAAGCTTCTCAGGAGGCAATTCTTGTAGATTTACACCAAGCTTTCCCTTTTCTTCCATTGTCATTTCTCGCTTGTTTGGATCTTTAGCCTTGGGCTTTGGTAACTTCCCTTTCCTTACCTTAGTCACTTCACCCACTTCAACAGGTCCTTCCACTTGGCTAACCGGCTGAGGAGGAGCTGGTTGTGGTGGTGGCTGAACCGGTGACGGAGGAGGAGATGGGACACGTGGCTGCTCCATTACTGGAGAAGGAGGCAATGTAGGTAAAGGCTTCACTGAATCAAGCTTTTTAGCTATAGAAATCTGTTCAGGTCCTTTCCTTGCATTCTCCGCCACCTGATTCTGATTCCACACTCTCTGATTAAGCTCAGGTTCACGACGAGAAGATGATCCCATAACTTTCAGCTGTTGAGCCTCAAATTTCTTCAATGTAGGGCTAAACCAAGCTTCAAATTGACCCAGAAAATTCTTAGCCATTACATAAACGTCTTGATCCTTTGGGTTATACGCCATCGCATTGGTGAAAGTCAACCTAACATCGGAGGCGAAATCAATCGGAGATCTGTAAAAGCCCTTTCCTAGATTCGCCTTCACAGTGCCTAGATCCATAGGTTTCTTCACGATCAGATGATAATCATGAAGCCCTAAACCTAACACATCAACAGGCTTGTCGAAAACCCATGCCCATTTCTGCTTCATTAGCTTCGCCAAGATCTGACCACACGTTGTCATCATACTCTTCAACACCTTCTCTGACATCAGATCCAAACCCACAGGACGCTTAAGGCTAGGCTCGTTCGCAGCAAACGGATTGCTTCGTTTCTGACCATGCCCAGTTTTCTTCTTCTTCGTCTTCTTCACTCCAACGTCATTCGTTTCATCAGCAAAGCTACGAGCTTCGGTAGCATAAACAGGACCGCTCACGAACGTACCCGATTCGATTCGTTCCCTCAGGAACCGAACTTGCTCGAGCTCCGAATTGAGGCGCTTCTTTAGCTCCCTGAGCTGACTCGAGGTGTACCCATCAAGCTCAAAAGAAACATAGTCACCATAGGCTAACGGGTCATCGAACTGTTTGCTCGAATTGTTCCCGTAACCCGAGATTGAGTTAGGGTTAGGGTTAGGGTTGAAAGGAGGATAATTGATATTATCGGAAAGGGATTGGTTTGTGTATTTCCTCATAAAAACGGCGCCACATTGTCCCTGAAACGATGGTTCGTTTAGGTTAGCCAAAACCGCCGGTGCCATACAAAAATCGAAGGGCACAAGATCATTTCAGGGGAATCTTTTCTCTTTCCGTCGGAATCAGATCACAGGTCGGGACCTTTCTATAGAAAATTGAGAAATTAACGCCACCGGAAAATAATTCCGGCGATCGGAAGAAAGAAGGGATTTTTGATTGGAGAGCAGGACGAGGAACAAGAAGGTGAGGCATCGTCTCTTCTTAAAGGACACTGAAATCTGCCCGACAAAGCGCATAGTGCTTCTCCCCACCGTTGATTCGAGATCTGACGGTTATGATCTGTTTGATGACGTTGCCCGATCCAGCTGCCCGAGTAATCTGACATGGACGGCTCAGATTGCTTAATTTATGCAGTGACCGTTCCACAGCCGTTGGTTCGTGAGGAGTCGTGTCTCGAGTGTGCTTTTTTTCTCCAACGATTTTTCTTAATTAAACAAAAAATCATGGGTTAATAAATGATTTTCGCTTTTTTGTTGATTTTGGAGAGAGGCAAATTGGTAATTTCGGAGGCTGAACTGCCTCATATGGGCCCACACTAAATTTTATTTTTCTTTGCCATATATTTTTCCTCTTTATTTCAGAGACTTCGTAATATGTTCGCTTTCACTTTGGCCAGGTCAGCGGTTTCTTGAACACTCTGTCCATTTGTTACTATCATAATTCCTATCTCCATCATGAATTACAAACGCATCAAAATTGAATTGATAGAGATACATAAATACAAATTCGAAGTAAATTACAGATTTTTTATTCGAGAATCAAGACTATGCCGACGGTGAAACTCGCCGGAATTGAACGAGCAGAGGAGGACAAGAAACACAGGGATTTTTGTTATCTTGTAGTAATTTATTTTAGAGCCGGAGTAATAGCCAACTGGGGCAACGTCTAACCTGGTCAAATGACGAAAATACCCCCTAAAGAGAGAATACCAATAGAGCCAACTTCGTTTTCTTTCCCTAAACCTTTTTCAGTTTTGAAGAACCAAAAACAACTATTTGTGGAATAAGCCAGATTTCTCAAGGATCTAATAAAATTCGATCCCTAGAGCCAGATCAACGAGAATTTGAAAGGACGAGAGTGGAGAAAGAAAAACAGAAAAAGAGAGCCGAGAGTGACTCAATTATTGAGAAAAATAAGTGCAAATTGTATATATACATTTGACGAAGTTGGGTTAAATCTGGACCGTCGATCCTTGACTTAAAAACAGTTGTTTTCATATATGCTGAGGTGTATATACATAACTATTTAAATACTGGAGAAAGGAGGTCGTATCCGTAAACAATAATAAGGGTTGCGTCTATCCCCAAACACAACAACAGATGTGGGGACCATTTTCCCAGAAAAAGTGTGGGACCAAAGACAGCTCACCTTTCTCTGTCGAATTATCTCTCCACGACCACACGCGTTGTGAAACTGCGTGCGTCTCACACTCCCTTAGCTGACGTGGCTTTTTCTATATATAATCTTTCTGGAAGGAAATTACACTTTTATTTGCTTATTCCCGATTCGGATTTACATTTTTAGAATTCAACAGAGAGAGAATGTTGTAAATCTCCCAAGAACAACACATGAGTCCCCAGAGGAATCACTCTCTTTCCGACATCATTCGCAACGGTAAGCTGCTTGCAAAGGTCGATCACGAGCTCCGTTTCGATCATCTCATTGTAACGAACATGAACACGATCAAAACCAATCAGCTGTTTCTCCGGAACACCAGACAAAACTGGCGGCATTTTCGAATACAGCATCAAAACATGGCTCCCGTCCATTTCTCCGGTATTGGATACGCGAACCCGAACATTAAACCGCATAGATTCGCAAGTGTTAACCATCACATCATCGAGCTGTAAGTATCGGATCTTTTCTTCTCCGTGTTGGAGTAGTAGTTTCTTGTGAGAAAGCTGTGGAAGAAGTCCGGATAAGCTAAGTCTAGTTGGTGCTGATATGATCTTGTAATCAAATTTGGTGTAGCTTAAACCGGTTCCAAATCCGTAAACTTGAGGTCCGGTATAGAATCTGTATGTTCTTCCTGGATATCCACGAGATGAATCGGCTCTCATGTGCATATCCGACATTGCAACCTTGGAGAATGACTCGGGATACCAAGTTATCGGTAATCTTCCACCTGCATTTGAACGGAAACTAAAACCATATCAAACCGAAAGGATTTGGTATTGACTATTCGGTTTCTGCTTTTCATAAACAGAAACCGGAATGGACAAATGATGCTTTGATTTATGGTAGACTAACCTGGATTGAAGACTCCAAATATGATTTCAGCGAGTGCTTGTCCACCGGTTTCACCTGGATACCCAATCCAGATTATGCTTCCGATTCTCGGGTCGGTTTTAGCAAACGATACATCCACTGGTCCTCCACCGGTTAGAACTAGAATCACTGGTTTTTTGCTCACAGCTGCAATGGAAGACACAAGATCTTTCTGTTTACCAGGCAAAGAAAGACTAACTCGATCCTTATCCTCGGTTTCTTGAGAGAGATCTAATCCTGCAACAACTATGACGAAATCCGCTTCCTTGGCGATGGCAACCGCTTCTCCAAACCCGGTAACAGACTCACAAGAAACGTCTGAGCAACCAGACACATAAGATGTCTTCTTTACATACTCCAGAAGTTCCGTGAACAGAGTCTTTCGTTGACACGGCTTTCCTTGAAAAGTATGAAATTTATACTGTTTCAGCAAAGAGAAGAATTTAGCGCGTACGAAATAACAAGAAAGAGTTAAAACCTGTATAAGTGCCGCCCATATTGCTTATATTGTTAGCCATTGGACCAATGATTGCTAAAGAGGAAATACGGTTTTTGTTCAAAGGCAACAACTTGTGATCATTTTTCAGAAGCACAATGCCTTGTCTTGCTGCTTCCAGTGCCAACTTCCTGTGGCCTGAACTACAAATGTCATTTGATCCTAACTTCCCGTAACGTCCTTCTCTTGGATTACCGTCAAAAAGTCCAAGACGAAGTTGAACAGCAAAAAGATTTAGCAGAGCTCGGTCTACTTGTTCTTCGGTCACCTTACCTTTCTCGATCGCAGATTGTGTGTTCCGAAGCATGTATGTTCCACAATTTATATCGACCCCTAAGATTCACCATCTTCAGTTTTCATTGTAAAATAAAACATTTACAAAGTTACACAAGTGTAAAGAGCTCAAAATGACCTGCTTTAAAGGCATCAGCAACAGCTTCTTCAGGTGACTTTGTGTATCCTTGGTACTCAAAAATGGTTGCCACAGCATCACAGTCTGATGTAATGTACCTGCACAGTTCCCAAAAAGGCTCCCTGAAAAATCTTTCATTGACCAAATCAAAGTACCACAAACGTAAATCAGTTTTACTTACCCTTTAAATCCCCATTCAACTCGAGCTTTCTGTAAAAGGTCTTCTTGTGCGCAAGCAGGGATCCCATTAACTGCATTATATGAACACATCAAGCAGCTAGCTTTACCATCTCTTATACAACTCTTAAATGGGGGCTGATATGTGTCTTCCATGTCCTGTTCTGTAACCTACTAATACAGAGTAAGCTAGACTCAGTGTACAACAAAACTTCATCCGTGGCATAAAACTCGACATACAGAAAATGCAAAACTGATCTTAAAATCTGACAGTTTTCAATTAAAATCCCGTTGAAGTTGAATCCATAAGCTAAACACTCATAATGAAGAAAAGAGATCGTAGTCTTACCACAGCATTGAAGTCGTATCTAGTGAAATTCCCCCATTTCTCCAGATCGTAAGCTGTGAAATGTTTGCAACAAGCAGATAACATGAGCTTCCCATCACCATCATCGCCATAACGAGCATCATCATCATCATCATCATCACCAAGTCTTCTTTTCAAAAACTTCGTCTTCCTCCTTACTTGAAATCCCCTAACAAACTCCACTCCATATTCCGAAACTACCGTCGGATCCTCACCTGGAGTCTCTTGCCCTCTTCCCCATCTCGGATCCCTGAACACATTTATATTCGGAGCCCAAAAAGTCAATCCAGCTTGACCACCGTTGTACATAGCCCGAGCTTCCACCGCAACAGCAGATCCGATCTCGTACCATAGCGTTCTATTGAAAGATGCTGCGGATACGATTACCTGAGGAAAGCTAGTAGCGGAGGAGATTGAACCGTTGAAGGAAACGCCGGGACCGTTATCGGCGATTCCGTGTAACGACTCTGACCACCACTCGTACGGAGGGATACCGAGCCGAGGTAGAGAAGCAGCTGTGTTTGAGAGCTGACCGATCTTCTCCGGGAGCGTAAGGAGTGAGACGAGAGAAATAGCTCGCTGTCTTATGGATAAAGATACGTTACAGAAGGGGTAAGAGCTGAAATGGGGAGGTTTACATGGGAATTTTGGATGAGAATCGAAGTTTTTTAAGGTTTCGGCTATGGCGGAAGTGAAGAAGAGTAAGAAGATTAGAGTCAACTGTGGCTTCATATTTTCGAGGCCAAATTATTTGGAGAGGAGATAGAAAGGAAATTAAGACGTTGATTTGTAAACCGGACTAAATAGACCGGTTCAAAATCTAAAATCAAAAGTTAGACCGGTTGGCACACTGCTGTTTTTTATTGGGTAGGTTTTCCTTTTTTATAACATGTTAACTAATTATATATGGGCCAAAACATTTATAGGCCTTTACTTACCTAATTTATGACTTTGGACTTTGGTCTTGGTCTTTTATTAATCAAGGTTTTTTAATATAATAAAATAAATTAAGATCAAGGAACAACATAAACTATAGTTAAATCTTAACTAGATATGTCAAATGCACAACCCAAAAAAAAAATGATAATTATATGAAATTAATATTACCATTTTTGTAGGCAGGGCTGATTCTTGAATAGCCAAGATTTCTGAATATCACTAGATACGACAAGATAAGTATCTCTGTTATGTGTGGACTAATATTAATTTCTTTCTAGTAATAATAACCATTTTAAAAATACTTACGATTATAGTGACTTGGTCATGGTCGCATAGCAAAATTTTGCTGCAAAGTTTGAGTTCCAAGAATTATAACGATTACAAGATGCTGAAGCTATTCACATGATCTCCATCTCTTCTCTTATCTCCTTGACTCCTTGCATGCATTCATCTTGAGAACCGTGTTTTTGTTTTCTCCTAGTTTTAACATTATTTTATTTCTAAAGCTTTTGTAAAACCAATAATTTTTTGTCCCTGTTTTAAATATTTAAAACATTTGAAAATTGTAAGGTTTAGTGGACTTTTAATTCAATCCGTTAATATATTGATTAAACATTTTAATAAACTGGAGTATCTTATTATCAATTACCAAAATCCACATTTAACAATATGATTTTCTCTTATATACGATTTAATGTTAAAAACAAATATAATCCAGAAATTAGCATAATTGACTAATAATAGAGTGAGTGATAGAGTAGGAGACATAATGCAGTGTATGATCTCAAAGTGTGTGTCCACACAAACTCTCACGCAATTGGTAGCTTCAAATACAAACAAATTTCTTTGAAAAAGCCTTCGATCTCTTTGACCTTGTCAGTCCTTTTTCCCCATATTTATACATACATCAAGACTTGTGAATCTTAAAGTACATAAGTGCATACACATGTGACACATGTAATAATTAGCGGAGTTATTTTCCATAGAAGGCACGGGTGTTCATTTTTCTCATAATGGGTTGGTATTTTTGGATACGAGTGTTTTCTAGATAGAAAAACTCCCAGATTAATATATCTATTTAAAATTTTACCCATTAACACTCAAAGTTAAAAAGCCTAACACTATATAATACTATATAAGATCTAATGGCAACTTAATCTACATAATCTTGATCATTATCGCTTATCTAGTATGAATCTGACTACTCATATATGCAATATTATATTATATACCTCTATTCAGACCATATATGCACAAGAGTGTGTGAACGTGATAAAAGAAGACTATAAGGAAGAGCGAGAGAAGACGATGTCCATTCATTTTGGTCGGCACAGAGTTTGGTGGGTCAGATCAGTTTTCGGATACAGAGTACGGGCTTGATTAGCGGAATTAACTGAACTAGATAGTGTAATAGCGGATTAATCGAAATAAATTGAACTAGATAAAAGTTTCCGTATGATAATCAATAATAAGGCTAAATAGTTGTTTTATTAGATTGATATTACTTCAGTGTTTACAACAAGCCGATTACAAGAACGAGGACTTGTATTATCTGATCGTATCATTGATGGTCCGTTCTTTATAAAAAAAATAAAAAAAATCATTGATGGTCCGTTTTCTGTTACAAAAGACACCGATTTATTGACCTAATCAAACACCGAGTTATAGGAAAAAAACTAAAAAGTGACAGATTTCATCTCAGCCTAGGCCTTGTAGGTTTGTGCTGGACCACGAACAAAAACAAACACACTAATGCTAATGTCTCTCTATCCTTAAACAAATTAGTAAGCTACTCAACCTTTTTTCTTTAAACACTTAAAAGCCATTTTTTGTGACATTTGAAGCTTATAAAATGATATGTCAAATAAAATAAAGTATCTCTAATTATTTCGAAGGTGAAAAATTTATAGTTACAGTTTACACTTTACACCAATGTAATGCGTTTATATTCATATAATATAAATAACAGTTCATCTTTTTGACAGAAACTCTGTTCTCGTCCACTTTTACAAAGAAGAGATAGAGTTTCACTATACAAAGAGAAAAAGAGATGGAAATGGAATTGGCCCTTTTGAGAAAACAAGTGAGCAATAATATCGACGGCGTTAATGGTGGATTCATGGCGATGGACCAATTCGTCCCAAATGCATGGAACTTCGATTACCTCTGTTTCAACAATCCTCTCCAAGAAATCGATCACACTTCTTCTTCCTTGATGGATCTAATCTCTCAGCCACCTTCATTGCTTCACCAACTACCACAACCGTCGTCATCTCCTCCGTCTCCGCCACCGTTCTCCTCCACTTTCGACTATTCCTCTCTCGAGTCATTGCAAGATATCATAGACTCTTCTTATTCTCCTCCTCCATTGATCCTTCCAGCTTCACAAGGAAACAACAACAATAACAATTTCTCACCATTGATGGAGGAAAGCCAGAGCTTCATGAACATTGGAGAGACAAACAAGAAGAAGAGTAATAAGAAGCTTGTAGGTCAACCGTCAAAGAATCTCATGGCGGAGAGACGGCGGAGGAAACGGTTAAATGATCGTCTCTCCATGCTCCGATCTATTGTTCCCAAAATCACCAAGGCAAATTTCCATAAACCCACTCCTTCCATTTTTTTTTTCAAATATGTTTTGTTTAAAGGTTTATCAAATATTTTTTCTGAATTATTTATGGTTTTAACTTTTTAGTCAACGTGAAATATTCAGTTCTTAACGTTACATGTATGTTTTCTTCTTGTTGGAACCTTTTTCAATACTGTTCATTTATGATGGTTATTACTTATTCAGTTTTTTTTTTTTTTTTTT
>VBRH01000001.1:219508-237173 GCA_014578085.1 Cardamine resedifolia | reverse complement strand
TATATATATATATATATATATAGTCATTGCAAGCAAGTAAAAATACGTAAAGGTTAGAAACATGCATATATAACCCTATAAACGTCTTCTTCCTTTTTGTATTTTATATTATCATCAATAAACCATAACTTGTGTCTATGCGAGAACATGTGCCTCTTTAAATGCAACAAATCAACCGATACATATTTTCATAATTAAAAGAGAACAAAAAAAACCCCTGAATTTCAAAGGATAATCGTATGCTTTCGATATAAGTGTTTCTCTAGGAGAATCCGTCCGTATTTCTATGTAGTATTAATATTAAAAAAAATTCCCATTCTTACAAAATTTAAAATCTTAGGAGGGTTTATTAGATTAGATTTTGTTTTGGAATCCATATAAAAATAAACTAAAACCCTATGGATTATATATGAATTTTAAAAAATCAAGTAAATTCATTTTGTCTCTTCGGAAACATCCGATAAAATTGGAACGATACAGAAAAAATTATCATAGTCCATGCGCAAGGATGACACACGCATAAATTGAAAAATAGTTCAATTTTTTTTTTTATCGAAAAAAAAGAGTAAATTCATTTAAAGCATTAGTATTGCATACAGACTCTCGTGATCTCTCAAAAATATTATTTTAATATTTTTAATGTAAATTAATTATTTATTTCAAATTTAAATGATAAAAATAAACCAAAACCAATTATAAATTATTATGTGTAAAAATAGTATCTAGAAGAGTTCTAGAACCGATTCTCTTTTCTTTCTTTCATTTTTTTTTTATTGTTGAGAACCTCAGCTTACCGTTGCATATACTCTTAGATTTGAAGTATTATAAACACTCCTAAGTCCTAAGAATAAAAAAAATGAATTGTTAAGATAATAATAGTATGAGTTTACGGATTTTGTAAGTTTATAGTTATATCATAATTATATATATTTAAGTTAGATATGATTCTAAATATATTAAAAAAAACTGAAGTTATCTTATCAATAAAGTTTCATGAAAAATATCTTTGGCGTTGACCCAAAAAAAAAAAAATGGAAAATCTTCTCTGGTTCATCTTCTTCTTCCTCACAGCTACTTTGATCTTCTTCGTCACCAAATTTCTGCGGAGTCAAAACCCTAAACTACCTCCAAGCCCTAAACCACTTCCAATCATCGGTCATCTTCATCTCATCAAGAAGTATCCTTTACCACAAGCTCTACATCATCTATCTTCAAACTACGGCCCGGTTCTCTTTCTCAAATTCGGATGCCGTGCCGTTTTGATCCTCTCTTCTCCAGAGTCCATCGAAGAATGCTTCACCAATCACGACACAAGCCTCGCGAATCGTCCCAAGACCATCACCTCCGATCATTTCAGCTACGGTTACAAAAACTTCGGATTCGCTCCTTATGGCGATCTCTGGCGAACTCTCCGCCGTCTCTCCACTCTCGAGGTCTTCTCCTCCGTCAGCCTACAGAAGAACTCTTCAATCCGAAACGAAGAAGTCTCCAATCTCTGTTCGATTCTCTTCAGATTATCCGGTGACTCTCTCAAAGTGGATCTCAAGTATCAATTCACTCTTCTCACAGCTCACGTCATGCTTAGATTAGTATCTGGGAATCGTGGGGTCCAAGAGAGTGATTCAGAATCAGAGAAGAGGTTCTTGGATGATTTCAAATCGAGG
Organism: Cardamine resedifolia; assembly: GCA_014578085.1. Taxonomy (NCBI): domain Eukaryota; kingdom Viridiplantae; phylum Streptophyta; class Magnoliopsida; order Brassicales; family Brassicaceae; genus Cardamine; species Cardamine resedifolia. Next base: position 235,509 of record VBRH01000001.1, on the reverse strand, counting down.
TTTTTTTCGAGCATGTCGATGAACGTCTGTGATTATTTCCCAGTGTTGAGGTGGATTGGTTACAAAGGTCTGGAGAAGAGAGTGGTTGAGATGCAGAGGAGGAGAGATGAGTATCTTCAGCGACTCATTGATGACATTCGAATGAAGAAATTTGATTCCACTGGTTCAGTTGTGGAGAAATTCTTGAAGCTTCAAGAATCAGAACCTGAGTTTTACTCTGATGATGTTATCAAAGGAATTGTAGTGCTAATGTTCAATGCCGGAACGGATACTTCACCGGTGGTGATGGAATGGGCAATGTCGCTTTTACTCAACCATCCAGATAAGCTTGAGAAGCTCAGAGAAGAAATCGTGTCCACTGTTAAACACAAAGGGCTTATACAAGACTCGGATCTCTCGAGCTTACCTTATCTTCGATGTGTCATCTTTGAGACACTTAGGCTATACCCTGCAGCTCCACTCTTGCTTCCTCATTACTCATCCAAGAGATTCAACTTATGCAACTACGAGATTCCGGAAAAGACAATGTTGTTGGTGAATGCTTGGGCTGTTCATAGGGATGGTGAGCTTTGGGAAGAAGCTGATGTTTTCAAGCCGGAGAGATTTGAAGGGTTTGTTGGCGATAGAGATGGTTTTAGGTTCTTGCCATTTGGAGTTGGGAGGAGAGCGTGTCCTGGAGCTGGATTTGGAATGAGGATAGTGGCGCTTGCTGTTGGAGCATTGGTTCAGTGTTTTGAGTGGGAGAAGGTAGAAGATATAGACATGAGGCCTGTGTTTGGTGTGGCAATGGCTAAGGCTGAACCACTTGTCGTATTCCCTAAGCCACGACCCGAAATGGTTTCTGTCTTGTCTCAGCTCTAGTGTCATCTGTGTTGGCCAAGAGAGTTGATTTAAAGGATAATTGTTATATATACACATCGATTATAAGGAGGGTGGATGATCATAAATCACAAATGGTTTACCTAAATAGCGGAATCAAAATCTTTGTTCTTCATTTTTCGGCCTGTTCTTATCTACAGGTCTCTTGGTTCTGAATTAGCCTTAAGACCAGGAAGGGCCTCGTCTCACCTTCCACTGGATGGAGTATGTGGATCATCGTTCAATCCTTATATGACCAAAACAATGGTGGATCAGAAGCAAGCAAATTTGATTGCAAACTTTCAACTTACAATAAACAATCTCTGATACAAATAACCGCTGAGAAGCTTTTTAGCAATAAAATTTCTTTATACAAGTGAAAGCAAAAGAAGAACCTAAAAAGTATGCATCATCAATGATGGTAATTTTGTCCCTTGAGAATAGTCCATGACCTGAAAACAGAAAAAACTATCTTAACATATGAAGTGGGATATGAAAGTGTAATTGGAAAGCAAAGACAGACAGAAGCAACAATGGTTTCACCTGTAAAGCTGTTCCATCAGTACCACAAGAGCTATCTGATGATTCAGGACCATGGAGGAGAGTCTAATGGTCATATTAGCTCGTTTCCTCACTTGTCTGCCATGTCCATAAGCCCCACCTATACAAAATGATATCCTCGAAGCTCCCTGAAAACAGAGATAACTGGAACATCAGTTATTAAAACATGCTCTCCTGCTGAATCACCCTATTAAGCTTTTTCCTTTTGTAAAGATAGTTTTCTCCAAGATGAGATTAGCTTCAAACTCAACAAGTAATTTCATACAATCAATTTGATTACCCAACAAGACTATGTTAAAAAAACCAAGAGAAGGAAGGTATGTATAACAAGCTTACACTATTTCCTGCATCTCCTAGTAACTCAGCCATTTGCTCTGAATCAATGTCACGACCTCTCTCGTCAAGCACCACAACCTAAAATCTCACAATCAGACCCATCTAGATTGATCAATCAGATTGACTAATAGCGGATTATAAAGAGATTATTAATAATACCCAATCATCAGACCCAATAAGCTTCATCATAGCCACCTCTTCATCCTCAACCTGAGCTCTAACATCCCTGTGGTTTCATAGAAAGCTACCAATTGATGGATCCAAAAAAAAAAAATCAAATTACAGAGTTGGGTCTGTCAAATTAAAGGCAAGCGTACTGAGCATTTCGAGGATTGGAGCGAACCAATGAATCTTCAAAGGAGCAATAAGGTTTAAGCTTGGTTTTGTATTCATCGACCAAGAGTCGAACACCTTCTGATCTCTTTTTCCCCACTGTTATTACTCGTATAGGCAGAGCTCTCTGTGAACCAAAAGCACCAATTCCATCAAACCCTAAAACGCCCAAATTCAATCAATTTCGGTAGAAGCTTGAGCAAAGAGGCGTTATTACCACTGCTTGACCCGCGTATCTACATGTTCTTCCTGATAAAAATCACGAACCAGATCACCACCATACACAATTTTCACCACTGCGTTCGAAATCAACAAAATTCGAATCCAATTTTTGAAAGAAAATAAACCTTTTTCCTGAGGAGTAGGAGAAACAGATGCATATGGCTGCTTCAGGTGAGAAATGGCCATGAAAATGGACATTTTGAGTTCTTCACTTTCACGACTATTGCGTTGAACACTCGACTAATCCATATGAGATTCCAAACAATGAAATGGAGGGTTTCAAGCCCAATCCAACGCTTAAAGAATAGTAGCAAATATATAAATGGGCCTAAAGTTTGTATTCGCAAGATGCGATAAAGGTTGAGTGGAAAAGGAATAGTTTTATGATTCAGAGCTTTTTAATTCATCATTGTTCTAATAATCAACATAAAAATCGGTGATGATGCATTGATGCTTCTCTTCCAAAAACATTATAATATACTAGTAATAAGATCATAAGATTTGTGACACAAATCGTCGAAAAGAAATGAGTTGATTAGTTAAGACTTGGAAGATAAACAACTTTAAGCTTTTCTTTGAGAAATAAATATATGATATGATCATGTTATCATCCATCAAACTCATGTCAGTATAATTATTTGAAAATTGTATGAAAAACATTTTAAACTGCTATATATTTACGTCATGATTATCTCTAAATTTTTATTTTATCTTTACTGCTTTGTAAATTTCCAAAATCATATATACAACACCGTTTAAGATTTGATCGCCAACAAAACTAGCTAATTGATTCGATTTATGAACTTAAATTCTTCAAACTAATTGGTTGAGTTTACAGGCTACTGGTTGGTTATATACATTTGTGTCCGAAGGAGGCATGAAAAGACAACATTAATTAGACTTTGTTTATTATCATTTAATCAATTTATTATTCCGAACCATGCATCCCCTGCCACCAGATCAATTATATACTATAGTTTAGTGATATTTAGTGATATTCTTGTTTTAACCCAACACTTTGCTGGGTTCTTTTCTATATATTCCCCAATCCTATCTTTAATTAGTTCTAATTCCGTATTAAATTACTCTTGGCATCTCCACGCTCATTTGCCTGTCCATGCCTCTTTCTCTTTATCTTTTAGCATTAATATAATGTTAGTATTTCAATCAGACGCCGTGTCCGAATATTTATAAGATGAACAAATTTTAACAGAATTGTAACATTACGTATACGTCTATTTCTGATTGTTCAGAATAGATTTGCATCGGTTAACCTAAAAGCATATATAGGGGTAAATTCTCTCATAAAGCACTAGCTGGGCTTTCTAATATATATATGGAGGTCTAATGTATCAAACTTCGGCTCTATCCACATCCAAATATAGGATTATTGGAAGCCACTTGAAAGTTGAAACTACATATGATTGAGCCATATAGTGTATAGTTCTACTGTTTTCCATTGTCTATGTGATTTTGTTTGTCGCAGGTAGACATAAAATCATAATATTTAATTTGCTGTTGCCAAAAAAATAAAATAAAAAATAAGAGACTCCAGGTTAGAAAAATTTCCCAAAATGTGGTTACATGTGGAATACGCCGCATCGATGGTTGTTGAAGAATTCTTAAACCCATTTTAGACTACATGACGTCATCTGTGAATTGCCGCATACTTAAGAAGAACAAACATAATTTGACTAATTAAAAAGGATTTTTAGAAATCGTATATTTTGAATTTGTATGTTCCTAAATTATGTGTCAAATTAATCTACCCGGTTCCGCATCAAAATGTAAAGTGCCATTACGTAGACAAGTTTTTTGGAACGTGCGGTCAGCCGGCTTGATGTAATAAATAAAAAAATTCCATTCTTATCAAAATAAAACACTCATTCCTTGAACGAGACGTTAACGCGAGTACATATTCCGTTTTACTACTTATGTGTAAGAATATGAATTTTTTCTTTAATGTATGAAAACGATATCTTTGATTATAAAATTAAAAATGTATGATTCGGTTAGTGACGTATTAAGCTCTCGTGTATGCACTAATGAAATCAGAATTTGGCTGCCTGGCTAGAATAATATTTTTTGGTGAATAATAACCACGTCGACTTGCCTCGGATAACTATTAATTATTGCTATTAAATAGAAAAGCAATTATTAATTTAATATATTGAGAAAAGTCTCGCATACAATAAAATCCGTGATTCTATCACATATGCGCGCCATTCGGAAATGAATTAGCCACCCCCACCATTAGGGCTCAAGACCATGTGTTTTGTATGCTGATTTGCTTCTTACAAAGCTAGCAAGTGGTTCTAATTTTTTTAGAATTGCCCTAAACATAAGGTTTGGTGTATACATATATAGTTATATGTATATTGGGATGGAATCGTCGGATCCCATATCCATCATCATGTGACAAACAAGTTAATTATCAATTACTCGTAAGTTACTGAAGCATCTTTAGTATTTACACCAATCATTCTGAAGAACGAAAGACAACATTAAAAAAATATACTTATTAGGTGTAAGAGTAAAAGGCATAAACTATAAAAATAAATAAAAAGAAAAGCCATATCGAATATTAACAATTTTGTTTAAAGATAAATAGATCGAGAAGCATTGAGGAAAATGGTTTAAGCAGGTCCCACAATATCTAGATTCTCCATCCGATTGAGACAGATTTTATAATATATTTATTACGTATGTCGGCTTTGTAGGTTCTCCCAATCCTCCATTGATTTTTATTATATTTAGGTCACTGTCGAGAATAAAAACCAAATAAACAAGTGATACTTATGTCTTTGAACGAAAAAAGTGATACTTTAGATATGATTTCTATAATGCTTCTTTAACTGAAAAAACGATAAATACTATTAAAATAGTCATAATAAATAAGAAGTATTAATAAAAAAATATAAATACTATTTTGGTACTAAATTTCTTCCAAGTAATGATACTTATTTAATTTGTCTTCGAAATCCACAATGTTTAAATATATTAAATATATAAAATCAAAAGAAAATTTAACTATTTAGAAATAAATAAAAAATCGCTTGGTAGTTTTGTGCAAATGCTCCACTTCCACGCTGAAAAAAAGTCGGCCCTGAAAGATCCATTTAAAATTTTTTTTAAAATAAATAATCACCCTCGTGGCTATAAATACTGAGCCCACACACAGAGTCGGTCTCTCATTATACACCAAAGCAATCGCTCATCAAGAGCCAATTATATTTACATATATACATCGTTATCTCTCTGTCTCTACACATACATAACAAAAACTCATTTAGTGAGGCCATGTCAGGAGTTTGGGTGTTCAACAATGGAGTGATACGTCTAGTGGAGAACCCGAACCAGTCTGGTGGAGTTGGCAACCATGGCCAGACGCACGGCAGGAGAAATGTCTTGGTTTACTTGCCGACCGGTGAAGTCGTCTCTTCTTACTCATCACTCGAACAAATCCTAAGGAGCCTCGGGTGGGAAAGATACTTCAATGGAGACTCCGATCTCATCCAGTACCACAAACGGTCCTCCATCGACCTCATCTCCTTACCAAGAGACTTCTCCAAATTCAACTCCGTTTACATGTACGATATCGTTGTCAAGAACCCTAATTCCTTCCACGTCCGCGATTTCAATTGAAAGCCACGGAATCAATCTTCGACCAATAGGTCTAGTTTGTGTTTGTGCTTTGTTTTGCTCTAACCGAAAAATTCCAGATGGAAACTTATGGTATCTATCGGAATCTGCAATAAGCATGCGAGTTATGTACTGGTCAAAGAGAAGATGTGTGCAGCTCTTTGAACTCGACAAACAAAGCGATGACTATTGGATAATCATCACTTAGTAAGATTGTGTGTATTTGTTAATAAGTGTTTAATTGTTGGGTTTGGTTTAAACTACTTCTCCAAGTTGCATGTGCATGCTTCTTCCTTTTTTCATCTTTGTTATATAGGCTTGTGTGGACGTTTAAGAGTAGTGTTGCAAGAGGTGGCACATTACTTGTAGCCGTCGTTAATTAGCTTTTTCTTTTTGTAGCTTTGTAATTGTGATGATCGATTTGGGGTTTAAGCATATTATTCTATATTCGCGTCGTTGGTGAAGCGGAGTTGCTTTTCGTTATATATTTAAGTGAAGCTGTGACATTTGATTTGAGTCATTCTAGAGTTTGATACGTACAGCGGAAATGGTTTCCGGCCGAGATAATTAACTTATTAAAATCCAGCATTTGAAATCATGTTACAAATTAATGGGTTCGGTGTAGCGAAAACAAAAAGAAGACTACATGGCTACATACAGGTGATTCTTCGTTTTTTTTGTTTTTGTTGGTTTGAATGTTAAGACTTATAATTTTTCGAAAGAAATACAATTATCTTTTACCCATTACAATAGCTAGGAACCAAAAAGAAAATCTAAAAACAAGTGTAGCCATTCGTGAAGGAGAGGAAGAGCACAAATACGTCTCTGGAAATAAAAGATATATGGTCATTTAGTGCACGGTCAATGGCTGTTCTTATATATTGTGGTTGGTGTTGATCAAAGTGAAACCACACATACATTTCTTTTGCCAGTAATATAATTGTACTATGCAAATCTGAATTCGGATGATAACACAAAGAACACATCTACTCAGCCGCTAAAACTATCCTAATCAAAGATAATATATTTATAGTGTAATTAGTGGAGATTATTAAGAACATTAACAGTGGTCTATATATAAAAAGGAGTCTCACTGACAACAAACATCAGGTTCCTATGTTCCCTATCATTTCTCAACGAATAATGAAAAAAGACGAGTACATGATAATCAAATTGCTCAAAATTATAGTCACTTCACAGCTTAGATGTTTGTTTATCGGATCCTGGAAATAATAATAGAGGTTCTTGGTCCATCATATACAGGCCCGTTAAAAGCCCAATTTATGATTACGCTTTTGTAGTTGCCTATATTATTTACTCCAAATTCGGCCCCTTTTTCTTCTTTGCCGGCATCAACAACAGGCGACGAATTGCCTCAAAGCAATTCTTTATAGGCGGAGAAGATGGATTCCAAGGAACGTTTTTCTTAAATCAATTTCGCCATAATTTGTTGTTTTTCGTAAGTTTACGGATCAAATATTCTGTGTTAAGTTCAAAATAGTGAATCTGGATTTGGATTTTTTTTTTGTGATTCTCAAAATCTGATTCAATTGTCCCACTCTTTTTGAAATCCCAGATAAGAAAAAAACCAAGTTTTGAAGTTCAACTTCAAAGTTTACGAGAACACCAGTAGGTATGCTTTGTTTCTCATTCATTGCTTTTGATTCTTGTGGGTTTTGTGTGTCTAAGACACAAGTAGTGTTGTGTTAGCAGCTTATGCTTCTGAGTCATGTCGGTTTTGTTTTAACTTTTCTGATTCATTAATGGTTACTATTTCAGCTTTTTTCGGTGATGTGTTTGAATACACAATTGAGACTTTAGTTATTTACAATTTTTTTTTTTTTTTTGCCCCTCTTGTGCGCAGAAACAAACGATGCCTCGTAAAGGATTGTCCAATTTCGATGATTATGATGATGGTTTTGATGATGATGAAGATGCTTATGATTATGACTATGATATTGATGAACACGGTAAGCTAAACATCTTCCCATTCCTGTACTTGTGGGTGGTTAATGGTCTCTCTTTAACTTTCGTTCTGTTTTCTTTTTCTCTATTCCTAAAACTGCAGAAGAAGCTGCGGAACAAAATATAGAAATTGCTCAGCAAGGCCTTTGGCGATGTGCAATCTGTACATATGACAATGACGAGAGTATGTTTGTGTGTGATATCTGCGGTGTTCTTCGTAATCCTGTGGCTGGAAATCAAAGTATCAACAAGAATACAGGTTACTATCTCTTCTCTCTTCCACTCTGTATTACTGAGACTTAGTATTTATACAATCTCTCTTTGCCTCTGCTTAGGATGCATCAATAATTGCATTCTCTCGGATATTCAATCGCTCTTATGTTTTGTTTTTTGAGGTCACTTGATCAAGCTATTGGTTTTTGTTTTGGAAAAAGTAGTGACTGTGGTTTTTATACTTGTGATTTTTGCTATTCTAGGTGTTTAATTATAGAATAGATGTGTTTTATGCAGTTGAAGCCAGATGCAAAGAATCCGGGGTATCCAAATTGGCAAAGTCCCTTTTCGTATCACTCGCATCTAATAATAATACACCAAAAAGGGCTGTTCTTTATCCGCCCGAACACAAGAGTTTTGTGATGGAACAGGGACCTCTGCCTGGAATTTCCCGTGGGAATATTCATGACCTCCACAAGGCTTTTAGTTCTAAAGATTCCTGCGTTAGTATAGGTTGTTTACTTGCTTTAGTTTGATAGTGTTTTCTGTTTTCAGTTATCCCGATAAGCTGTCCATGTTGAGAGTCTATAGCTTGTTCTTTGCGTTTGTGGTGTTGCGAATGCGTTATTCTGACATTTTCTTTTTAACTTATGTATAGCACCTTTCAAGTTTGATGCTCCATCGCCAGATGATTTAGTCTCCAATGGACTAACATCCTCAAGAACTGGTTCAAAAGGTATCCACACTTGGTTTTCACTTTGAGTTTGATGCCGTAATGATTTTGAACAGCTTAGATGCTGGGAACCTGTATGTCATAATAATCTCTCTTCTACGTCTGTCCATTTTGTTCTTTATAACTAGGATTTATAGTTTATTTCCCTATCGCAGGATTTCTCTTTCTGTTTCATTTCCATTTTTTGTTTTGGGTTATTTTCTTATAAATTTGGTTGAAGCTCGTTCGTGAACTTCATCCAAGCTATCCTCTTAGGGCATTTTTACTCTGTTCTGTTTTCTAATATTTTAATAAAACTTTTGGTTTTGAATTGGGTCCTTAACTATAAAGGCTCAGGTGATGCTAGCATGAGGCAGAAGGAGAAGCAAGATAGCGCTGAACAGAATCCTTCAAAGAAAGGAGGAGATAGTTCAGAAACAAGTTCCCGAGGTAGACATGATAACCTTGATAATAGCTTTTCAAAGGGCGGTGCTGGCGGCATAAAATCGGGAAAAAGTTTGCCAAAAGCAAAAGCAGATATGTCTAATGAGACAAGTTCTTCCTCCAAAAAAATGGAGACGTCGGAGAGTCTTACTACTACTATGAACAAGATTTCTTTGACTGGGGAAACAGAAAACGCCAGTGATGTTAAAATTAGAAGACCAATATCAAAATCTAAGCATAAGCCAGAGGAGTGGATGCTTCTTGATAAAGAATCAGATGCACTAAGCCAACTTAGTCTTGCCATTGTGAGTTTCTTGGATTCCTCGCGACAATTTGTTGATTTTTGTCCAGGCAGATTACTGATGGTTGCAATCTGATTGTAGGTGGGGCATGTCGATTCCGGTAAGTCAACACTTTCAGGTAGATTATTGCATCTATTGGGAAGAATTTCTCAGAAGCAAATGCACAAGTATGAGAAAGAAGCAAAGTTGCAGGTAACTAGTTGTTTTGTTTGGATGTTAGAAACTCGAATAAGTTCTTGTCTTTTTGCTTGACATTGTCTTTTTTATCCTATCAGGGCAAAGGGTCCTTTGCATATGCCTGGGCATTGGATGAGAGTGCTGAAGAGAGGGAACGAGGAATAACAATGACTGTGGCTGTTGCTTATTTCAATTCCAGAAGACATCATGTTGTTTTGCTCGACTCTCCTGGACACAAAGATTTTGTTCCAAACATGATAGCAGGAGCAACACAAGCAGATGCTGCCATTATTGTCATAGATGCATCTGTCGGTGCTTTTGAAGCTGGTTTTGATAATTTTAAAGGCCAGACAAGGGAGCATGCTCAGGTTCTTAGAGGTTTTGGCGTGGAACAAGTCATAGTTGCAGTCAACAAAATGGATATTGTTGGGTATTCCAAGGAAAGATTTGATTTGATTAAGCAGCATGTTGGATCCTTTTTGCATTCCTGTCGATTTAAAGATTCGTCTCTGACATGGATTCCATTAAGTGCCATGGAAAACCAAAACTTGGTGGCAGCTCCATCTGACAACCGCCTGTCCTCATGGTATACTCCCGCTTTTCCTTTCCTGATACCTTACCTTTTCTGGTACAGATAGCCGATGCATTGCTTTAGGCATACCTGAAATAGGCAATGAAATGGTTAATTTTTTTTCTGGGATACAGGTATCAAGGTCCATGTTTATTGGATGCCATTGACTCTGTCAATTCTCCCGATAGAGACGTCTCAAAGCCTCTACTCATGCCTGTTTGTGACGTTGTAAGATCAACTTCACAAGGGCAGGTATCTGCATGTGGCAAACTTGAAGCTGGAGCTCTTCGCCCAGGTTCCAAGGTACACAAGTTTCATGATCCTAAGTTTTTCTATTGTTTGGTTGCATGATTGATGATTCTCTATCTGTCTACCTGAATAAACCTTAGGATACACTGCAAACTCCCCCAACTACTATTTTGTGTACAATTTCTATTTGGGTATTGGCAAGGATTCTCAGTATTAAGTTCCCTTTGTTATCACAATCGAAATACTTCATATGGATGTGACTCTAGTATATTGTTTAAAGAAACAAATGAAACTGCTTCAACTGGTGGCTTATATTACTGGAACTTTTTGCTAGATAATGGTTATGCCATCGGGAGTTCAAGGAACAGTGCGGTCTCTGGAGCGTGACTCTCAGGCTTGCACCATTGCAAGAGCTGGAGATAACGTAGCGATAGCTTTGCAAGGGATCGATGCAAATCAAGTTGTGGCAGGAGATGTATTGTGCCATCCTGATTTCCTTGTATCAGTAGCAACTCATTTGGAATTGATAGTGCTTGTCTTGGAAGGAGCAACACCGATCTTGCTCGGTTCTCAGGTAAAGAAACAAAAAAGCCTCTTTATATTGTTCTTTTATCCGTCTCATGTTTTCTGATCCTTCCCAATGAAAAATCAATCATTTTAGTTGGAGTTTCATGTGCATCATGCAAAAGAAGCAGCAACAGTTGTGAAACTTGTGGCAATGCTTGATCCCAAAACAGGGCAGCCAACAAAGAAGTCGCCTCGTTGTCTAAACTCTAAACAGAGTGCAATGCTTGAGGTTTGAAAATCTCTTTGACTTCTGCGTGAAACATGACAAAAGCTGATTCGGTCTGACAATGTTTTTGTTGCAACTGCAGGTTCGTCTCCAAGATCCAGTTTGTGTGGAGACATTTTCTGAAAGTAGAGCTCTTGGAAGAGTGTTCCTTAGATCATCGGGAAGAACTGTCGCTATGGGAAAAGTTACTCGGATTATTCAAGACCAAGACTCATAAAAATCCTCTTATTGTTGTAAGATTTTTGCTTGTTCATTAGAAATTGAGTCGTCCCAAGTTTTGTCTGCAATACTTTATTAGGAAATATCCTAAAAGTTTGAAAGTGTAATTTTACTGATCCAATTTTTGTTTGTAAGGTGTTTTATAACACTGAACCTTTTTCTTATATATATAAAAGCCTTTTTAATTCATATACCATTGTAATTTGCATAATCCTATAGAAGATGACATTATATGTTCTCCCTAAGTAAACAAAAAATTTCTCTCCAAAATAAAAGTTAGGATTAGACATTTTCTAATAGTTTTTTTTATAAAAACACTATTTTATTTTCTGCCATTTGAATATAAATAACTTGTGTGCCCTTTTCAATAACACTGATTTTTAAACTGAAACTGATATATATTAGAATTTGTTTTTGCAATTTCTCCTGATAATTATATAAAGAGGGACATTTTACTTTATTAGGTAATAAGTCAGTGTAGCCTGAGGAGTGTATGAAGAGTTTAGAAAGAGAGAAGAATAGTTGGTATAAACCAGAAAGTGTTACAGGTTCTAATCAAAAGTTGAGCTTTAATACAGATGGAGAAGGAAGTTGTCACCTGATCTTATTTACCCATTTGGGTCAAAAGAAAAAAAAATGTTATATTATGTACAAAAGAAAAGAGAGACAGAGAGAGAGGAAGATGATGTAGAGACAACTTGGTGAATAAAAAGCAATGTATCTGCATCATCTTGAAATCATCCCACAAAGGTAAAGTTGGTATTGGCATTATTCACTAAAACGACTTCTCCTCTTCCGCAGAGGTTTTGCAGATTGGGCACCAATTCTTCATCCGCAGCCATTGCTGTACACAGCTCACATGGTACATATGTTGACATGGCATAGTCCCTACTTCATTTCCATCAACATATTCTTCCTGCATATATCTATAACATTAACCTCTTCTTCGTTTTTCAGTAAAACCCTTATACTACATTGTCCTATTTCAGCTCAGATACTAGACAACCCAGTTTGGGGTAGAAAGTTGAAAGAAGATAGAGAAACAAAAGAGACCTGGCAAATACTGCACTTGATATCATCATCCTTATTCAGAGAAATGGCACTGGTTTCATCTGTCTCCTTATAAAAGCTTTTCTTGAGGCTTCTCGAGAGTGCTTCTTCGCTTAGAGCTGTACTCACTGTACCAATTTTATCCCCCAAAGCTAGTAGTTCCTGCAAGATTTGTGTTCATATAATTTTATTGTGTGCTTGGCTGATAATATTCGAAGGACTAAGATGCTGACCTCATATGACATGTTATCAATGTCAAGCCTCATATCTCTATGCTGATCGTAGAATCTGAACATACCATTCGAGAATAGATTGGTCTCTAAAGAAGCCAGTTGCTGAGGGAAAAAAAGCATAACAGTAAGTAGAAACATCAGAAAAACTCTAAGCGCAGACAAAATATGTTCAAATCAAAGGACCAAGTCTGCTAATTACCTCGTATGTAAGCTCTTCATCATGTTCCATCCTTTCCAGGGCCAACAATGCCTGAAATATTTTCAAAATAGTATGTTGTTATCACGACCCAGAACATCTAAAAGTTTTTTCTAATGACATTAGACAACAAACTACCTCTACAATTCCATTCATGTTGTAGCGACTTAAACCATCCTGGTTCACCAAAGAGCGTGAAGGATCAGCGTCTGAGGGGCTACCAGGCATCACACGATGTAAACGGCCAGTACTACTGTTTGGTCTACTGTAACTATTGAATGATCCAAATGTAAAAGGAGGACTGGGATCAGTTGATGTTGCAGGATGAGGCGTTTGTAGAGAAGTAGCAGAGGATGCAACAGCTCCCAGTCGCTCTGATCCACCAAAATGAACAGATCTCCTACCACTACTTGAAACAACACTGTTGTCCCTAATTGTTGGTACTATCCGATTTCTTCTGTTTTCAGAAACTGTGATGCCATTGTCACGAGAAGAATTTTGATTCCTTCCCTTTGGCACTGACACACCAGTCTTATTGCCTTTGCTAGAGGAGCTGCTTTCTCCATCAGAAATTTTCTTTTCAGACGCACTGATTTTTGTTGCCGAGCTTGAGTTAGTTGGAAGAACATCGGACACAGAGTTGCACCTCAAGTTCTTCAATCTATTCCTGCTCAGACCGCCTCTTACAGTGTGGTCGGTGTTACCAGAAGATGAAGAAACAGAAGGACCCGTCAGAGCATCTCGGGTGCCCAAGTCAGATCTCTGATTACTAATTCTGCTGATTCCTCTACTTGAGCTACCTGCCTTTTTCATTACGGCTTCTCCAGAGACAGCGCTTTGAGACTGAATATTGATCGTGCCTCTTTTAGCCTTTTGGCATGGAAGGGTAGGCTCTGCTGCAGCTGGACTATCATGAACACTGCTCGTCTCCGAAGAATCTGTATCTAAATTAGATGGCGGCTGTCTCCTGGCAGTAACTTTGGCTGGCTTTCTTAAGTATCCAAATCCACCCGGAGTTCGAGATGAACTCCCAACAATTTCCTTTCCATTTGAGGAAGACGAAACCGGAGGCCGAGAAACTTTTGTATTGTTATCCGTAGAGCCAATCTGAGTTCCCTTAGTGGAAGTAGTTACCTTAGCACTACAACCAATTCGGCTGCAGAAAGGAACATTCTTATCATCTTTCTTATTCATATTCTCACGCAGAACAAGACCACTGGCCTTCCGAGGCACAACCAACCGTTCAACTGATCGTTTACCCGTACATCCATCCATGAATCAAAGAAACAGTTTCTCTGCAGACAAAAAAAAAAACAAGTATTGATCCAGATATGAGGTTAAAAAGTGCATACAGGCTTGAGCTATATCAAATTAGTAGATCCACTAACACCAAACAGAAAAAAAAGCTATAAATAATAGCTTCAATAAAGTCAAGGAAGCTTTAAGGATTGTCTTCCACCAAACCGAAAAAGCAAGTCGTTGAAAGTTAAAAGCATCACGGAGAAGGAAAAAAAGAAAAAAAAAACAGATAATAACCAAAAAAAGCTTACGAAAAGAACATGAGAGTGGTGGATGAATAAATCATCCAGAGGAAAACACTTGATGGATCATAAAACATCAAGCTAGAAAGCTGATTCTGTGATCGTGACGAGAGAGTTAGATGAACAAACAAAAACAGGTTAAAGAAAAGCAAAAGAGAGAAAAAAAAGGAGGAGACTTTAATGGTCCCTATCCAAGAGCAAAGAAAGGGTCTGATTTCGAATTACACGGACTTTCCATAAACACAATTTACCCTTTTCTCCACGATTCCAGCTTCACCATCAACACAACACCTCCTCTATTCACTTTTCAAATATCGAAACAGAGATAGACACATATATAGTTAAAGAAACCCAGCTCATCAAAACTTCCGATCAGAGACTACTAAGTAACAGAAATCGAAATACTAAACAGTGAAATTACTCATGGAGTTACAAAATCATCTAGCTACGTGGAGAAAAACTCCTACAAAATTGAAAATTTTAATCCAAAGACAGAAACAGCTACAGAGAATCTAATACAAATATATGATCTTTCTTTTTTCTCGAGATCATGTTAGTGAGACCGTGTCAGCTGGTGCCAGAGAGAGAGAGAGGGAAAAAGAAAAAAACTTTCCGGCGTTACCTTTTTTTCCCTTTTCCGAGAGATTTACTCTCCGCCGTCTGTGAATTAACAAAAACGTGGAGCGAGAGAGAAGGAGGAGAAGACGATATATAAATATTAAATATTAAATTTTGTGGGGTTTATAAAGTTTTAATTACAAACTGAGAGAAGAAAAAGAAGTGGCGTAGGAAAAATGGAAAAGCGGTTAGAGAGATCAGGTCCGTTTATTTTGGGTTTGGTTCAGTGGAAGCCAAAGATGGACGGCTGAGATGTATATTGACGTCGTCCTCAGTTGACGGAAGTGTATTAGGAAGAATAAAAACGACACCGTTGTCGTTAGCGGCGTTACGTATTGTAGACGGAATGTTTTTGTATTTAATTTTCTCCTCTCTTTTTTTTTGGGTGAATTTAATGGAGTTCATATTATAATGGTATAGTTGATTTAATTGTAGATGAAAAGGATTAGATTGATTATTTATTGATATTGATAATGTCGAGAAAGGTGTATTAACAAACGTATCGTCCTTTTTGGCGTAAATCAAGAGAGACTAACTAAACATATATTCTTTGTATCAGAAAACAAAAACAAACATTTTTTTGGATTTTTATGTTGATACAAGGAGTTTTCATTTTCTCTGAGAGAAGCAGTTTGCAAATCCTAATTAACTTAAAACACATATTTCTTGGTTATATATTTTTCTTTACTGTAAAAGTTTGTTGGCTATATTATAATGTGAATTCTGCTTATATGAATGGTTGTTACATCCAAAAAAAAAAAAAAAA
>VBRH01000001.1:167412-182375 GCA_014578085.1 Cardamine resedifolia | reverse complement strand
AAAAAAAAAAAAAAAATCTCAAAGGATGCATTATTTATATGAATATGCTCTGTTCATCTATAGCTAAAACACAATGAACCATCGGAAATCGAATTGGATAAGAAAATCATTACCTCTGGGAGAAAGAACACAAGATGATGATGATGATGATGATGATGAAGGGAAGAGAGAGCTGACTTCTATAGTAATAAATTCAACCTCTTGCCTCTCTCTTTCTTTAGCTCCCTCATTACAACCCCAATTGAGACATACACAAAGGATTATTATGATATTCAACAAATTCCTATTTCTGCTCATTTTGCTCTCTTTCTTCCTCTCTTCCGCAATAACAAAAATGTCACTCAATAACATGAAAATGGTTTGGCCCTTTATATAACCAATCTTTTTGCTCAAGAAAGTCTCTAGTGGAGGTTGTTAAACTTTAGAAGCAATCCAGTCATCCACATTATAAGTAGGGAAACTCTGTTGCATTGGTTTCATTAACCAGTTAGATCGTGACACATCGTCCGGCAAAGGTGAATTATTGTTATCTTATCTTTTGTCTTTCACACTTCAGTTTTAGCACAATGAACGGGATATCATTTTCCACTAAATGATTAGTAAAAACTAAGTAGGTATCAAATTATGCATGTATGTGTGTGTGATGCTCATTCATTAACTACTGACACAAAATACAAATTTAATTTTTCAAATTTACAATGAACAATTTTTTTTTTGGTTTTAAACCAATGAACAATTTGAAAACTGAAAACATAAGCATGATTGTAATCTCCATTATGATAGTTTAGTACAATAATGGAAGAGTCGATTATCTTTTTTGTCAAAAAATAGAATAGTCAATTTATAAGCCTCATATATCACTAAGAGAAGATAATTTAATAACTGCAAGCAATAAGTGTTGCTTAAAATTAAGATAATCCATAGTGATACTGAAGTATCCACAAAAAAAAATGAAAGCAACATCTTAGGGCAATTAATTTGCATCCTGTCATTCGATTCAAGCTCACTTATGCGTATACATGTAAGTAACATATCATCGGTTTACATTAATTTGGAAAAAGTGTTGCTTCACGGAATCATTCTCTACATATTTATTTTATGTATTTTTAATAAACATTTGGTAGATTAACCATTATTTTACATGAACGTGTATAAATAACATGTAAATTCACACCTTTTACAATTATAACTGTCAATCTCTGTACATAAGAAACAATAGTTCAAGTAATTACTGTAAAAAGTTTGTGATGTTAGACGTACATGTAAATTAGGTACTGTACACTACTACAAAATGTAAATATATAATTTTTTGATTTTTTTTGTCTGTGATAAGAAAAGAAATGGAGTGATTGTAATTTGTTGTAACCGAAAACATGGAAGCATGATTGAGATAATAAGTCCACAAGAACCTCCATTAGTTGGATGTGTGTGGGACTCACTATATTTTTCTGGAAAATAATTTGACAAATATAATGAGTACAAGTGGGAAACAAATATAAAAAAAGATTCTAATAAAGAATCTTAATGTATTGGAAGTGGGAGAAAGCTGGAATCTAGAAACTTAGAAAGTGACCAATCGCCTAATTTGTATTTGGGTTTTGGAAACTCAACGGTCATCCAAATTCACCGTTTATGTGGACTTACCACCTCTCGTGATTATTTTGATTCGATATGCATTACAAAGCTAATATAGAAACTATCATCATGTCACTAATTTTTTAAAAAAAAATTCACATGATCAGAAGTATTTCATTAGATTCAGATTTCATCATTCCAACTTCGTTAGGTAACGCATTAATATACCTCAAGAATAATCTTCCTAAAATCATTTTGTATCATCGGGGACTTCAAGCATCCGAAATATGCTGGGATTGTAAATGACAGCTAGCCGCTCTATATCGTGCCTTGCTAACTAAAAAACTCATAAATGATTATTTGATTCATCAATAATGTATGTTGTTGGTTCCGAATATGAAAGTCCGTATCGGTGTAGGGAGTGGTATTCATTATAAAATTTGATCTTATAATATTGTATTCGCATCCATAGACGGTGGATGAGATATAGTTTATTCATTTATATACAACAAACACTAAATGTCACTTGTACTTTTCTCTTTAAACGAATGAGTGATGATGATAACTCTCCATTTCTATCGGACATTATATATATTTCCGGAAAATACGTTTGGAATTATCAACATGTGCTATTATCATGATATTGCTTACGGAAGGTAAAATATGTTAACGACTTAACGTCTACAAATCAACATAAAGACAAAGACACTAGTTTATTGAATTAATATTAGTGGTCCCGGGGTTATACGTTTGTAGAAAATACGAACAAATTTTCTTTCTTCCTCAAACTCTAAGGTTTTTTATCTATGGCGGCTATTAACGTCTCTCTCTATCATACGAGAATATAGTGGCATGATTGAAAAGAAGGAAAACGACATTTAACAAAGAATAATTGTGGGTTTGTAACTGAATACCAATTATTGATTTTTTTTTGTTAGAAAAAGCTAGTGATCGTGGGAATTTGTTGTTAGTCGTCACACATTCAACTTTCATCCGATAAGTTTTCCACTAAAATATTATCTGAGATTAAAATGAAATATTCTTTCCACTCATAATTTATAATGGGAGATGTAAAAGCAGAGACGAAGTGAGTATCTGATGTAAAATCAATTAATTTTAAGTTTGTAAAATCAACCAAATTAATTATGAATGGTCTATACTCTCTGCGTGAAGCATAATATTGCCGTATCGGCCTTGGGAAAGCTGCTTAAACGCGACGTTTTAATCGGACCAAGGCACCTTTTTCTCGTCCAACCAACTGACCAAAGCTGATTAACAACTACGAGTATACAATTATTAACAATTAATAATGTATTTTTCAATGCATTATTTATACCGATTAAACCGAACCTGTACCGGTTTGAAAGCAACAAAAGTTACAAAACTGTACGAGTTGGTAAAGGCCCATTAAACAATTTCGCGCGTTGCTGAAAAAGCCTAACGATGTGAATAAAGGAAATTCAGATCCGGATAGAATAGCTGGATCCGGGTCAAAAGGGTCTGGACCCGACTTGAAGAAACGGGTTTGGATTGTGTGAGAGTAATGGATATTTTTAGCTTTCCTTCTCACTTTCAAAAAATCCGAAAAAAAACAAAACTATTAGTAGGAAACATCTAAAGCGTCTGAAGATAAATCATAAATCCCGATCTAGGTCTCATCTTCTCCGATTTCTCTATCTCTGGTCGTTCGAAGAGCTAAGGCAATGGATAAAGGCAAAGCAGTGATGGGTACCGGTCGGAGATGGGCCGTCGATTTCTCCGATCAATCTACTGTTCCTTCTTCCCGTGACATCCTCGATCCACCTGGCTTCTCTCGTGCTTCTCCCGAACAGGTTCTCTCCTTTTTTTTCTTCCCGTTTCAGCATTGAATTGATGCTACTCTCGATTGGATTTGAAGTTTCAATTTGGAAATCTACCGAGAAATTGAGTTGTATTTCTACTTTTGATGATTTCGATTTCTCAGGATGATTCAGCATACAGCCGCCAAAAGAAAGACGCTGAAGCTTATTGGAAAACACAGGTCTTTTATTTCAAATCTGAAAGTCGTATCTTCCTATACGTAGATCTTAAAAGCCATTGACTTCCATGTATTGGATTTCATAGAATAAACATTAGACTATAATCTTTGACTGTTACAAATTTTGCCTTGGTGAGAATAGAAAAGGAAAGTTCTTGTTTCAGCTCACCGAGATTGGGCTTTGATGTGGATAGAGTTTTTCTAAAAAAATTGTTTTTTTTTTTTGTTTTGACGGATGAGCAGAAAGCATGGGAAGTAGCGCAATCTCCATTTAAGAATTTGATGATGATGGGTTTCATGATGTGGATGGCTGGAAACACAGTGCATCTTTTTAGCATTGGTATTACATTCTCTGCTCTTTGGCAGCCTATCAGTGCTCTCCAGAGTGTTGGAAAGAGTAAGAAACCTTCACTACATTTACTCATCTTCGCCTAATATGCTATTGGATGTCTTATACTCACAGTAGTTATCTTGTCATTCCCACAAGTATATGTAGTTTATCGAACTGATGAGTATTATGCACAGTTTGAGTTATATTTTGGTTTGTGAGGTCAAGTCCAGTATTTGACGTTTACCCTTGTCTGCAGTTTTCGAGCCATTCAAGGATAACAAGGTGGAACTACTTATGCCGAAATTACTGTTTCTTGCCTTAAACCTTGGAGGATTAGCTTTGGGTATCTGGAAGGTGAGAAACTTTTCTCATCTCCTCATTGATTCCTCTTTCCCTGTTTCTTAAGGCAAACACTGCCTTAGAATAGAAGGTGTAAAGTACTGTTTTCTTATACAAACAATTTTCACTTTCTCAGCTCAATACTTTGGGGCTTCTTCCAACACATGCATCAGATTGGGTTTCATCTCTACCCCCTCCTCAGGTTGGTAATTTCTGTCTGAAGCAAAATCTTGTATCCATGTGTTTTGGGCCTTTTGGCATCATCCGTGAAGCAAGAATTTGGCATTTTGACTCATCATCATCTCTAAGCTATATACCTTTTTGCAGGAAGTTGAACACTCGGGCGGCGGATTTGTTTTCCACTGATGAATCTGCTTCTCTTCTACTTTAAATAATCCGCTAAAACCGCGAGAAGACAAAGACACTTTGTGTTATAACTGAAACAGATACTCTAGTTATTTGTTCAATTCTGCCATGAGGGAAAGGTTCATATGGACCTTCTCATCTTGTGATCTTCTTGTAGCCTTTTCAAAACTCAGGAACTTTTATAGCTTTTGCACTTTTTTAGTATGATGTTCATTGGTCATCATAAACTATGAATGTATTATTGGCACTGAAGGGACCTGTTTCCAGCTTTTTGTTTCTCATCTTTTTTAGACAGGAAGGGATAATGATTCAGACATAAAGATTTGTTTTTCCTCTTTATTGCTTTCACTCATGATTCAGATATTATTGTCACGACTCAGAGACCTTCTAGTCGATTCAGAAGGTCAGAAGGTCAGAAGGTGGGATTTGTAAGAGGTGGTATGGAAACTAGGTCAATTTGGGAAGCACGAGACGTGGAACAAAGTGCAGTCTTTAGAATCATGTAAGTCTCTAGACGACAAAATGTTTACTTTAATGATTTATAAGATTGCGAGAAATAAACAGATTTACAGAAAAACCTCAAAAAGACAGCGGAAAAAAAGAAAAGAGAAATAGATATTTTCATTAAGCTTCTTATTTTCCTTCCTTAGTATTCCGATCTTCTAGTGATTGTGATAAAAAATTAAAAACGAACACAGATGAATCTAACACGCTAACCTGATCCGAAGTTTTCTTTCCTGTTTTTGTTTGTTATACTTCACAAAAGTTTGTTTTTTTTTAATCTCAAAATACTCATACTTCGTTACTGTTTTCCCGAGATTTTTTTTTTAAAAAATATCTAATTCCATTTATTCAAAGCTAAATCTGAAAATTGATCTTGTATCATTTTTCCGAGCGAATCTGAGTTTGTTTTTTCCTCTGTTTTCATGTCCGCGAGGATTTCATTTCTGAAAAATCCCGATCTTTGCAATCACTTATCTGATTATAAGCATAGATATGGTACGGATGGTTACAAATCTTTCCAGAACTTGTTCAGATGCTTCAACGATGGAAGAATTAAGATCAAACTGCAAGAAATCGAGATACCCAGATGCAGTTATTGTTCGGTTTATCAAAAGAGACTCTACATCTGTTTGATCTGTCGTTCGATATCTTGTTCAAGTCACGTCCTTTTGCATACCCAGTTGAATAAAGGCCATGATATCGCCATTGATGTCGAAAGATCTGAGCTTTATTGCTTCTCTTGCATCGATCAAGTGTACGACCCTGAGTTCGACGAGGTTGTCGTGTCTAAGCAGCTTATTGGTCTGGGTATGTCTGTTAAATCCGGAACTGACGTTGTGGCCGTTAGATCGAACAAGAAGAGGAGATTAGACTCGCAATTGATTATAGGATCAAAGTTTTTGGTCTCACCTCGAGATCGAAGGGAGAAATGGTCGTTTCCTCTGGGATTAAGAGGTTTGAACAACCTTGGAAGCACTTGTTTCATGAATGCTGTGTTGCAAGCACTTGTTCATGCTCCTCCTTTGAGAAACTTTTGGTTAAGTGGTCAGCATAATCGTGATCTTTGTCCCAGAAGATCAATGGGTTTGTTGTGTTTGCCTTGTGATCTTGATGTTATCTTCTCTGCTATGTTTTCTGGTGATCGGACTCCATATAGCCCTGCTCATTTGCTTTACAGGTTCAATCTCCGAGTTCTTCATTTGTTTTTATCAAACTTTTCTAGGATTTCTTAATGTCACATTGTTATAAATGGTTGTCTGAGTTTGTTAACATGGATTTATATCTTCATAGACATTATGTGATGCTGATTTGATGTGTTTCGGATTTTTATTTGAAGTTGGTGGCAGCACTCAACTAATCTAGCTACATATGAGCAGCAAGATTCTCACGAGTTCTTCATTTCTCTATTGGACCATATCCATGAGAACGAAGGGAAGTCGAAATGTCTGTATCAAGGTATCTAATTTTGAAGAAGAGATCGTTGTCTAATTTTTATGTAGTTTTGACATGTAGACCTTGGATTACTGTTGATTGATGAAATTTCAAGATAGATTTGATGCTTTTACCTTTTGATATCGATAAGTTTGTTGGTGTACTGTGCAGATCATGAGGAGTGTCAGTGTATCACTCACAGGGCATTCTCTGGTCTTTTAAGATCAGATGTCACCTGCACAACGTGCGGATCCACATCAACAACATACGACCCATTTATCGACATTTCACTTACTTTAGATTCCGCAGATTTCAGAAAGAAGAGATACAGTGGCGAACCAAGCATGAACGCAACCATGGCAACTCTCTCGGGTTGCTTAGACTTCTTCACACGGT
The DNA here is from genome assembly GCA_014578085.1 of Cardamine resedifolia. Classification (NCBI taxonomy): domain Eukaryota; kingdom Viridiplantae; phylum Streptophyta; class Magnoliopsida; order Brassicales; family Brassicaceae; genus Cardamine; species Cardamine resedifolia. The sequence goes on along the minus strand of VBRH01000001.1, from coordinate 175,416 downwards.
CGGAGAAACTTGGCCCGGACCAGAAACTAAACTGCCAAAGCTGTGGAGAAAAGAGAGAATCTTCCAAACAAATGTCAATAAGAAGACTTCCTGTACTTCTCTGCTTGCACGTAAAGCGTTTCGAACATTCTCTTACCCGTAAAACCTCGAGGAAAATAGATAGCTACTTGCAGTATCCGTTCCGCCTAAACATGTCTCCTTATCTCTCTTCCTCCATCATCAGAAAGCGGTTTGGGAACAGAATGATTGCCTTTGATGGAGAAGGCGAGTATGATGGTTCATCATCTTCATCACCATCAGCAGAATTTGAGATATTTGCGGTGGTAACTCACTCGGGGATGTTGGAGTCAGGTCACTATGTGACATATCTGAGGCTTAAAGGGCTGTGGTATAGATGTGATGATGCATGGATCAATGAGGTTGAAGAAGAAGTGGTGAGAGCATGCGAGTGTTATATGTTGTTCTATGCACAAGAGAGAGTGATTCAAAAGGCTCACAAGGAATTGAGTTATCAAGTTATCTCCATGGCTGATGCGTTTCCCTTTGCTGATTGCTGACTCCTGCTCTTACTTTGGCCCAAGATTTTGAAGCATTTTCCCTTAATACATTTTTTTTAAATTGATTTAAGGTTTATGCTAAATATTTGAAAGCCAAGTTTAATGGTTAAATTCGTTTTTCACTACACCAGTGTTCCAGGCTCACATACTCTGTTTCTATAAACATGAGTTTGAGATTGACGTCAGACTTTTACGTCAGCGTCAACTAGATATTATTACACGGCCAAAAATGCTTAAGCTGTGTTATGCAGAAACCTCTGAAACTGGGCAATAATACACAAAATACAGTTGTGTTCTTAGATATATTTCAGAGTTTTAAAAAAAGAAACGAAACATTCCACTTGTCCTGCAGAGACCAACAAACAATCATCTCTCATCTCATGCCCATCTGCGCCAATCTCTGCTTCTATCATGATCGTCTCTCTCATGACTTGAGCTCTTTGCTCTTCGTTCTCGGTCCTTGTCGAAACCATGTTGTTGCCTATCTCTGTCTCTATGTCTGTCTTTGTCCAAGTCATGATCTCTGACCCTTTCTTTACTTGATGATTTCTGTGGTGGACTTTGGCTTCGCTTCTGGCTTTCACTTCGGTATCTCTTTCTAGATGACTCTTTAGAATCTTCACGCCTCTCCCATTTCTCTGTTAACACTCTCTCTGCAGTTAAGGAAAGCATTGTTCATTTCGTTTTTACACAAACTAAAGAAATGCTGCAAGAGACTTTAGCTACCGGACTAGCTTGTTATGACTGGAACAATTGTTTCCCATATTTTTCATACAGGAGAGAGTATCTTTTGGGTGTGTAAGTATGAACTTACGATTTCCTGATAAGCCATCAGCTTCAAGCCTCTTTCGCTGGATTGCGACTATTCTTTCAATCTCCTCGGAGTTTTTCATCCCCTGTTCCTCGAGAGATTCTCGATACTCTATCAAAGCAACCTCTATGCGCCTAAGCTTTTTTCTGCAGCAATAAAGAGCAAAAGTAAGGCAACATCTCATACTGGAGTTGCTACTATACATCATTTGCTTCTTCTATACAAATAATATACCAAAATCCACGACCAGGGCATAGAACCAAAATACCCCCACATAATCCCGCCATGGTTTTTTTATTGGGTTTGAAGCTCTAGCATATTACTTGAAGCAATAGAGTTAATATTATGGTGTATTTTATTCCATAGTTTTCATGTTTACCTCCTTAATTATTAGTGCTGAGGAAAATAGTTTATCATGCAGATCGTACCTTTGCTCCTCGTCGATTTGATTTTCAGGCTGGACACGAACACTTGGATCAGACTTAAGATCCTCGTCCTCGGTCTTGAAAGTTATCCCACCAGTATTATCGTTACCAGAGGAGTAGTTCTTCTTTTGTTCATCCTCAGTTTCATCATCCTCTCTCGCCCATCTGGAAGTTGGCAATGTGAGGTCATTTTTCTCCTTTTTCGCAAAGGCTTTCAGCTCTGGCTGTGGGATTGGTATTGTCGAGGCCAGATTTACAGGCTCTTTAGTTTCAAGTTTATCATAGCTGCTTCTCATCCGCTCAGGCTCAATGTTAACTTCTTCCCAAGTTGAATGTCCCTGTGGATACTTAGCATTTTCAACTACTACATCATAGCCACGTTGTTTCTCTGCATCTTCTAGGCTTAGCAGCCGAGCAACCATCATCTCTCTACCCCCTACAAGTGACAGACCGTTATGTCTGCAGCGTCTCTCAAGCTCAGAAATTGGTAGATTCATCAGCTCTTGCCTTGCAGCTCCTTTTCCCATTGCCAGTGCTGCGTCTTGATTGATATTATCAGCATTGTTCATATTTCCCATGAGACATTTCTTCTCTATATCAGGTGCATCACCAGAGATAGAATGAAACGAGGTAACGCCAGAGTTTCCTGATCGGAGAAACGTGGCCCGTAGTCCATTTATATATGCATCTGAGAAGAGAAACCAATCTGCCCACACCTGCAGTACTTTTAGTACTCGTTCCTGCACAAAGTAAGAATGAGATTAGATCAGAACTTGAGAAAGTAATAAACAACATAAGATGAACATTTGCTTTCTAGGATTACTTTAAGAGCCTCAGCGGTAATTCTTCCAGTTACACTGCGGTACAGATCGTTGAAGCTTTCCATTATATCGGGTAATGTTGCTTCAAATTTTGTCCTGTATGCAGAAGCATTTTTAACAGGAGCGCTGCTATTATGAAGAATGTCAGACAAAAGCATGAGTCTTGCAACTTTAGTTGGAATCGGTGTCTCTTTCAGGGTCAAGGACTCTGTCAGAACTTCGATAACCTGTGAAACAAGTAATTTATTATAAGAAAAAGATTGTGGTCCAATGAAACGTAGTTTGAAATCCTGACATAAACAACCGCATGCAAGTGAGACGATTGATGTATTTTATTTAATAAGAAAGGTGACTTAAAACGTATATTGAGCCCTTACAGAAAGAATTCAATCAAACAGAGGGTGTCCATTATCCAATGTAAGCCAGAGCAAATTTTACCTCTCCAGCTGCATCTGCGTTATCCAAAGCAAACCCCATTGCTTCTTTGATTTGACTCCTTTCTAAACTTAGAGCGCGCAACATGTCCTCAAATTCATCCCTTTGGGGATCGGTTAGAGTTTGCTCAGCTTCCGCGCGCTGTAATATACCAGTGTTAAGGTATAATAAATAAACAAACTTCTCCAAAAACATGAAAAAAGAGAAGATGTAAGATATGAAATGTGAGACTTCAAGGAGATTACCCTGCTTCTCCCTGCTGCGTATGTGCCTCTAGACTCTTTTCCATGCTCTGGGCTCCTAGTTGCAGGCAGCGGTGGCGGAATCCATCTATAATAAAAGTAAACCAACAGTGTAAATGCAATAGTGCTAAGGTAAATATAATTCAGCACCTGACTCAGTTTCAAAGCCGGATAGGTTAAATACCTTCCACTTCCACTTATCATGATATACGGCTCTGTTCTCCACCTTTGAAGGGTATCACCCTAAATGATGGCAAGAAAAATCATCAGGGTATGACAAAAATGTAAGAGAACCTCGTATATTCCTAATAACGAAACAATTAAAATGTACCTGAGCAAAGGAATAGAGCCTCCAGACATAGTAGGTATGCTCCTTTGAGCACAGCTCAAACAAGAAGTTAAATAGTGGATTCCCACGGCCCCTCTCCATTATAGCTTGTTCAAAAGCGCATCCACCGTCCAGCACGTTAAGGGCCATTGTATCAATAACATGTTTGAGGTGCTCGTCCACAGGAGAAGCGACAGTGATATCCAGAACATTTGGAGTAAGAACCTAAAGAAGAAAGTCAAGTTTTTGTGCTAAGATCAGAGATTCACATATATGAAGGATAACATTTAAGCATTATCCAGTAGCTCAAGGAATGATCAAATCTCATATGGAACTTTTATATAAAATGCAGGCCATGGACCAAGTTTGCATACCAGCTCAGAATTTTGATTTGGTACAGAAGTTATTGGTGGACCCGATGTACCCGAAAAAATTAAATTGCAGCCCTGTCAAATTAAACATATGAAAATTTTAGAGTTGCATATAAACAAAACTAGCAGTCATGAACTATTTATGCTGAAAATAAGCGAAGCAACAGTCACATTCAGGGATTAAGTTTTAGCTTATAATACGATCTAAGTCTCAAAGGAGCACGGAACTGCCACAGACCGACCTCCTTACTCCGGATTGCCATATGCCCAGGAGGTGGAGCCGGTAGTGCTTGTGATGGCAGAGAAACCGCTTTACCCCATCCAATTTTCAGCTCATACTCGTACACAATGACCCCTGTGAGATAGGGAAAAAAGTATTTGTAATTGATTTGCATATCAACACATCACATGCATTAAGGAAGCTCATTTATTATCAAATCAGATAGTCAAAGATTTAATAAATTTATATATTGTTAGGAGGTCAGTAGTTTTCAACATTGTATAAATGTAGATTGAACAAATGGAAGTGCCAAATAAAAGTAGAAACACTGACCAAACAAAGTACACCCTACAAATAAAAGTAAAATACAGTGATGTAATTTCTTTAGAGAAAAATCAGGCATTGCAAAAAGAAACCGATAAAATTTGCTGATCTGTGAAGTTTTCAGGCTAAAATGCTATTGCAGTGCAGGAACCAAAAACAAAAACAATCTAGAACAGTTCTTCAATTTTTGCTCTTTTAGCATATTACACACTGTCAATGTATTTCAGTTAAGAACCTCACGGGAACACACACAGTTCCATAAAGAACGGTTTAGCTAACCTTGCATTTCATCTTTTGCAGCTTGTCCGTCGGCTCTATTCATGAAAGAAACAAAGCCACAATGTCTTTGTCGCCTTTTCTCCTCTTCTGTTCTTGGCCACATAATTTTAACACTACCTATTGGCCCAAATCTTCCAAAAGTCCGCAGAAGGAAATTTTCATCAACCTAATAAAGACCATACCACAAAATTTTAGCCAGGGAAGAAAATTAACATATATTACTTATAAAAAACCCCCGCAGGTAACTTAAGTTGGAAGAGAACAAACCTTAGGTGAAAGATTTCCAACATATAGATTTGTAGTTTGTGGGTCACCATCTTCAAATGACCCTAACCTCCCACTGGGATCAAAATCATCAGGTAGCTCATCAAAGCGGCTAGATGACTGATAGAAGTAAAAATTTAGTACAGAAAGCAGTAAATATCTCTCAATAAACAACAGTCTGAATTTGGTTAAGAGCAAAGAAGACTATTACGAACATACCGTGCTATTGCTATTAAGGTCATGGGGATTCTCGCGATCCTGATTTCGCCTTTCTCTCATTTCTTGTTCACGCTTCAGCTCTTCCATAAAATGATCTATGTTTCGAGTCTTTCCCTTTTCTCTCTCCTTTGATTTCTCATCTTCCCTCTAGAAAAGAGGAAAAAATGTACTTAAAAAATGAAACCATTACTCTAAATCAGGAACCAAAATAACTAAAAACACAGTGACAAGGTCCATCACTACTGACCTTATTCTCTGTTTCTTTACCCTTAGATGCCAATGGTGGGGGAAGAAAGGAGGGAACATACCTGCGGAAATTATGTGGAAGATAATCTTCTATATCACAAGAGCAATGGCATTGATTAAAAGTTTTCAAGCCATACGCATGAACAACATTCTTAAAACACACAATTTCTACTAGACCTCTATGTGCAAGATGACAGAAGTTTATCCTAGTCCAAACATCACAAACACAAAATAAATGGAATGCTACTCTAGCATTGTAACAAGCACATCAAAGTTGTATTATAATCATCAAAAACCGTCAAACTCTTTGCTAATGATCCCTCCGCTAGAAATGATATATCACGAGATTGATCAATTAAAAGCAATTCAGTTTCACCTACTCCCCTTCTTTGAAATGGAAGCCCCATCTCTGGACTTTTCACCTGCAATAGGCGAATGCATAGGAAAAAGAAAGGTCCATACTTCTTATTAACATGTTTCAATGTAATAGAAACATTATTCTTCTACCAATCTACATCATCAAAAAAACGAAACACACAATAGAAAAAAAGAAGCTCGTAAACATCAGTTTAATTTGATCAAGCTATGTGACTAACCTTGAGAATCAGGTTTGGGCTTATCATTGGGATTGATTGTTCCACCTCGAACGAAAGTCTTAGCTGCACTATCCCCTTGAAACGATTCCACGAATTCCTGATAAAGACGAGCTGTTTCATCCTCCGCTCTCTGCATCACCATGAAAAATTCATCATCCTCAACATAATCCCAGCAAATTCAACAAAAATGATCGAAATCATTTCTTACTAATAGCAAAAAAACGAACCTTCTTCTTAGCTTCTTCTTCTTCTTCTCTGTGTTTCTGGAGTGGCGTTTTCTTTCGGGTGATCGAGAACGAACTCATCTTTCACCACCCAACTTATTTTTGGGATCGATGAAGGAGACGAGCAATCTCGCAGCTATGGCGAGCTCAAATCAGTAGACGCCATTATCAATACATTCTTCTTCCGACTTATACACAAATTATTTTGTTTATTTATAAAAATTGTTAAGAACAAAAAACACTTTTATAAGAAGTGTAATTTACAGTCGAGAACTATAATCTCTGTTTCAGCTTTAGAAGAAAACACCCTCATTCAATTTTACGAGTTACGAAGAATTGAAAGATAATTATGAAAATGTCGGTGCAGGTTTTGATAGAAACAAGCTAAAATTTGGATGGCAAAGTTACTTTATGTTTTATGTTATGAACATATCCGAGTACCACAAACACCATACACTTTCAATGCATATTATTGTTACATCGGAAATCATATATAACCAGTGATTATGGCCTCTCTTAATTAGCTTTATATGTTCTTCAAATAGACAATTTCAAATGATCTTCTTCTTCTTCTTCTTCTTCATCATCTGGCTCCATTGGCAAGTCTCTTAAGATGGTTAAATGCCTTCTGCTTTATCCACTGCCTGTCATATGGCAGATATGCACTCATCGAGTGCTCATAGCTGCAAAACCAAAGAGACACACAAAATCACCATAGGCTTTTGTTAGAATCATTAGAACACTGACAACACCCTTGTGATTTTTACACCATAACCAGGATCTATGCAAACCATAAAACTAAGAAACAGCAAAAAGACTTAGGGTACAATTAACGCTGTAATAGATCCAAAAGTGTTTCTTAACTTGTTTAGCAAACACCTTAGCAACTACTTGCAAGAAATCAAGCTACTTTTCTATAATATCTACTGTGGAGTCAACAAGAATTTCAACTCTTCAGGAAACCTCATGGTCGTATTGAATAATAAATAACTAACTGACTAACAAAAATATATGTTTTGTATTGAATATGTATCAATAGATAATTTCTCAAGAAAATTTCTTTCGAAAGAAAGCTGCGCATGTGCCTGTTGCATCCTTGGGTTTTAACATTCCTAAATGTTTCTAACAACTACCAAAACATCCAGGAATTCAAGAGAATGGTATGAGTGGGAACAAAATGCTATTATTTAGAGGGAAAAGGTAGGAAGAAACACAACTCATGTTCTATTACATATGGGGCATTATGAAACCAAGGGTCGTGCTTTGAGTTTATGTAAATGTGAATTTGACAGTGCCCTGGTATAGCATAGCATTCGGACAAAAATATAAGACCTATGGAACACACGCAAACTGACGCGGAAAAAGAACATAGGAGCTAAAGCATTTAAGAGAAAGAAAGGGGCAAGACTTACACCAAAGCGCTCATGTCAGCAAGCCCGTCAATAAAGTTGTAAAGATCAGCAATGTCATAGCTCAGATTTCTGAGAGAGGGGTTAATTTCCTTCAACTTCCTTTCGTATAAGCCGCAAATACCTGTTTAGAACCAGAAAATTCAGTATTTGCGGGAAAATATCAGGATTGCATTCCGAGATTTATAGCTGAAACATCTTTGCTGCTGTAAAACCAAAAAAAAAAAAAAAAA
>VBRH01000001.1:151923-167383 GCA_014578085.1 Cardamine resedifolia | reverse complement strand
AAAAAAAAAAAAGCTTCCCTAATGAACTTAAGGAACCTATCATTCTTCTTCATGCTACTTCCTCCACTTTAGTGAGCAAACTCATCACTCATTATATCCATCAGCTTACAGCAAATAATTCCTCAAAAGAATTATTTAAATCTGACCCTCCTAGCAACTCACAAAAACAGCTTGTAAAATCGAAATTATCATTCTTGTTACCACAAAGATAAACCTCAGCACAACCATAACCAAAGTCAACAATGAGTAAACCTATAACTATAAACTGATTACAGAATAGTGATTGGAAGTTACCATCCATAGCTTGGCCTATAGAGTCGTAGTCCATAAACGTCCGGGTAGCTCTGTTGGGAGAATTTTGCAACAAAATGATGGTGTGCCTACTGTTATGATTAGCCTACGCAACAGAGAAGAAAGCTGAGCAAAGTCAGCTGATAAGAACTGAATGAATCAAAAGAAACTGAGAAGTTTTCCCTCTTTTTAGTAATATAACGAGAAATCATCAGACAGTGAGAGAGTCAACGACGTACTGAAAGATATTCGAAAGCCTAGTTTCTGTGAAAACACGATCTAACCAAAAGCCTATGCTCAGATTTCTACGCGATTGAGTAAGGATTCATTAAAAAAACTCAAAAAGGACGTAAGAGACGAAATCGATTACCATTTCCAAGTGATGGTTTGACTTCGATAGCAGAGTTGAGGGTTAGACGACGAAGACGAAGACGACGAACAAGTTTCACTGTTTTAGAGAAGAAAACAAAAAATAAAAACCCCAAGAAGAATCTCTAGGGGTATAATCGTCAAGTGAGTTTCTGTCTCTTAACACGTGACATCAGATAAAGAGATAAAACAGCGTGTATTCCATTTAAGATATAAAACAACTACAAGCTGTTTCCATCTGATTACCGGTGTGTACAATAAACTCAACGGCACGTATTCTCTTCTAAATATGGTAAATCGACATGTAGTTTTCACCTTTAGCAATTATTCATACAGTACGAGAACACTATACAAACTACAAAGTAACCTCGGTTATAATTATCTTCTTTAGAGAAGCAAAAGTTTAACGTCCTGATCATCATCATCTTCTGATTCATTCTTTGGCAACACATCAGATGGCACAAGATCATCCAAATGATCGGAATCTGGAACGAGGAAAACAAAACACAAGGTAACGAGTCTCAAGATATTCCTTATAAGAATCACGAGCCAGAGATTTCCAAACTCGTGTCTGGTGACACCAAAAGCGTGAAGCACAAACCCTCCACTCCATTTAGAAGCAAGCTGTCCAAAACTATCAATGCACATGAGGAAAGCAAAGAAGGTGCCTTCGATTCCCAGAGGACATAGCCTTGTGCTGAGAACCACCATGGGGATCCACCTGATCTTACTTATCATCCTGGAGAAAGATTCTTCGGTTATCACAAAGAAGGAATCCGGTATCCCGAGAATTAAGTTCCAGCGTTTGATGAAGACGAGATCAAGCATTCCTGATAAGCCATATAGAAGTTGTGCGGAGAAGAGTATGGTCCTAAAGGAATAGCCTTTGAGTTTCTTGTGGTATATGAGAACTCCAAACATCGATGCCAATGCCCCAATTGCGTATATCATGCCCACAAACTCCTGCATTTAGACCAAAATAAGCAAGTTTGAATCTAGCTCATAATTTCATAGTTGGATGAAGAATCTTAGCTTGTTTATATGTCAAATGTGGAATAGTAACACACCATTATAACTTCAACACTGACATCTATTGACTATGGCCACCATTTCATAAAGCTTACAAGATAAGTGACTCTGTGGATTTATATATAAGCCAGCAAACAGTATCAATATAATCCATATAATATCATTACATGCTCATTATAATATGATTACATGCTCCATAGTGTCAGTCTCGAGATTGCAATTCATTGGAACCTGCTTTTGCTAGCTTCCCATGGCATTTAGTTACTATATTAATTCCTATGAACTCATTCTATGTCCAGCCCAAACCCTTTAGTTAACCACTAATATCTATTCTCTTAAGCAAGATATTTACAAGAAGGATTCTTCAGGTTTTTCATCTCAATTATTTAGCCTTGGCCAATGTGAGGTCGTAAAACCAACCTGGGAAAAGGCAGGCCCAGCTGTAGGATCAGTGTACCAGTAGAAGTGGCCTTCATGAGTGCTGATGTTGAGTGCTAATGATATGAACATGTAAAGTGATGGCTTCCACACTTGAGGGTACTTTATTGTCTTGTACATTCCCTTCATTGCTACTTTTAGGCCATCTGTGTCCTGAAGAATATCCAAACGATTGCTCATAGTTCCATCAAGATTCCAAGTCATGAGATATAGAGGCAGGGATTTTCAAATTACTATGGCAGAAACAAATAAAGACAAGGCGAAATTCTGTTTGAACTATTCTGCTGCGACGCTAATGCTTGTGACTTGTGAGAGAGATTACAGGCAGAGGTCTCACCTTTTTGTTTTTCTGTATAAGAACAGTAGAAGATTTTTTCTCGTAGATGAAAAACCCGAGTATGACAATAGTTGCAGGCGGAAATGCTAATACTCCTAATGCTCCCTATCACAAAAACATGGAATTTGAAACTCTTAGAAGAACAAAATAGATAGAAAGGGAGAAAAAACAAGCGAATTCTAGCAAGTTGAGAAATAGAAAAAGCGAGGTTTCAAGACTATAATCTAGATATCTCCAAGGGAATATGTTCTGAAAACGTGATAAATAAAAGGTGTAAAGGCTCACTCAACCTGAGGTCCAAGCCGGTGAACAAAGACTCCACTAGTTGCATATCCAACCAAAGCACCAGCAGACGAACAAACCATGCAAAGGCTCTGTATATCAGGAGCCAAAGATCGAATATTGATGCTGTTAGTTGCTATACACGCATCAATCACCACATCTGCAATGGCCATTGCTGCAGAGACACCTATGAGGCAGCTCAAAGCCAAAGCAGCGGGCAACTTACCAAGAACTACAATTGCAATCGCAGATACCAAACCAAGAACACCAGAAACTACAAAATAAGGCTTTCTTTTATAACCTTTGATAGGGAAAACATCGGTCAAGAGACCCCAAATGGGTCTCATGACCCATGGAATGTAATATAACCCCATGTAAAGCTGCACAACCGATGGCTCCACTTGCTGGACATCTTTCCAGTAATAGTCAGTGACGACTTTGAATATCGAACCAGAGAACCCTTGGTTTAAGCCGTACACAAGGACCACACCTAGAACAAAGCTCGAATTTAGCCTAGAAGACAGCATTTGTAGCCATTGGAAGGGCTGAAGCAGAACTGAGACGACAGCGTTTCTTCTTGCCTTTGTTCTGTCCTCAGAATGATCTGGAATTGGTTTTAGCAGAGGTTTTTGGTCTGAGAAGAATTTCTCAGTTTCTAGTGTTGCCATGGTGTTTACTGTGTTAGGAGATGAACATTGGATCTGAAAATATCGAAAGCAAGACAGTATAATCGATATTTTTAATGTAAAAGAAACTCGTTTTAGACTTTAAAAAAAGCTTTGTACATTCACACACGAGGAAAAATGATAAATGTACTATAAAAAATTCCCACTTGACATTTACTTAGTTGACTCTGTAAGCAGCAATGACGTCTTTCTTTAACTAGCAGTCTGAAATTCTACCAAACATAAACCTAATCGATTTATGAGCCAAAAAGACTCACAGACTTAATCATAGAATCACAAACAATGTTTATCTTTCCAGCAAAGCTCAAAAATTCTAATCAATAACAACAAACACCTAAACAATTATCCAGCAAAATTAACAAAAAAAGAAATGAGAACTTAATTAAATGCAAAACCAAATTTGTCAGCTTCTCTGAATGTCATAGTCTTTGAGATCCTTACAAGCAAAAGAGACTACTATATATGACTACTGAGTCATAGCTATAAACTATATCAGAAAAAGGAGAGGAAAACAAAAAAAAGAGAGCAAAACACAGAGAGAATGGCAGGATTGTTTGACAAACAAGCAGATCTGTACCTAGACGCCAGGCCTAATTACCCCTCAGAGTGGTTCACAAAGCTCGCCGATCTCACCGATCACCATGGTTTAGCCTGGGATGCCGCCACCGGAAACGGTCAAGCCGCTCTCGCCGTCAGTATCTGATGCTAATGAACTTTTTTTACAGCATTGGATCTCAGATTTGACAGATTTACCTTCTTGTTTGTAATTTGTATATGATTCAGTTCAGGTCTTGGATTTGATAAATTTTCCCCTCCATTTTGCCGTGTAAACAGGTTGCAGAGCACTACGAGAGAGTCATAGCGACGGACGTGAGCCAATCGCAGCTGAAACTGGCAGCGCCGCATCCGAGGATCGATTATCGCCATACGCCGTCGTCGATGACCGATGACGAGCTGGTGGAGCTAATCGGAGGAGAGAACTCGGTGGATCTGATCACGGTCGCTCAAGGCGTACACTGGTTCGAGCTCCCTAGGTTCTACGCAGTCGCCACGCGACTCCTCCGTAAACCCGGCGGGATCATCGCCGTCTGGGGCTACAACGATGTCTTGGTAACACCGGAGTTCGACGCCGTCCAGTATCGATTCCACGCCACAACGCTGCCGTTTTGGAGATATCCGCACATTCAGCATATCTTCGATTCGTATGAAGCATTGCCGTTTCCTTTCGAAAGTGTGGGGATGGGATCGGAAGGGAAGCCATTGAAGCTGGAAATGCCTAAAACCACGTCGTTTGAAGGGATCATGAGGATGTTCAATTCATGGTCGGCTCTCGTCACGGCGAAAGAGAAAGGCGTCGATTTGTTACCGGAGAGTTTGGTGAATGAGCTTGAGACCGCCTGGGGAGGATCTGATCTCATTCGTCCCATTGTTTACAAAGCTTTTATGATCGCCGGAAAAGTTACAGTTTGATCATCAAACTATAATGCTACTGTTTTCATTTGAGATTACAATTATTTCATAAAACTGGATCACATTCACATGCAAAGATTCTCAAATAAGTGTATATTTGACAAATCAAACAAAATACACTATTAAAACGTTTACATATATTGAAACCCTTTTGTTCTGCAACAAAATAGACCTAAAATGCAACAAAACCGTTTTCAAAAAGAAAAAAAAAAAAGATAACTATAATCACCTTTCCTTCTTTGTTCCTTAATCACCACCATGATGACGATCATCATCATCCTCTAATCGATCTTAACAGAGGAATAGATGAGTCTTGTGAACCAGAGACAAGCATAGAACCCAATTGTTCCTGTGAGTACAAAAAATGCATACGACGCAATGAGCATGTACCCGAAGTAAAGCATTGCCGACACCAGTTTGGTGATCTGAAGCTTTGTGAAGAAGTAGAACGTGGCATAGAGGAAGAGATATAGAGCTGATGAGCCTGATGTCAGGTAAGATCTCCACCACCAAAGGTAGTCCTCACTGCAAAGCTGGAAGTAGCAGAGTACTATGGTTATCTCGGCACAAGTAACGATGAGGATTACAAAGACGAGGAAGAGGAACCCAAAGATGTAGTAGAATTGGTTGAGCCAGATGGATGTGAGGATGAAGAAGAGCTCAATGAATACTGCACCAAACGGTAAGATTCCTCCAATGAGGATTGAGAAAACCGGGTTCATGTACCAAGCTTGCTCTGGGATTTGTCTCGGGATTTTGTTGGTTTTCACTGGGTCATCAACTGCTGGCTTCTTGAACCCGATGTAACCGCCAACAAAGACGAGAGGAACCGAGATGCCAAACCAGAGGAAGATCAAGGCAAACATTGTCCCGAAGGGCACAGCCCCCGATGACTTCTGTCCCCAGATGAGAGCGTTTAGGACAAAGAAGATTGCTGAGACAACTGCAGGGAACAAGAAGGCTGTTCTGAAGGCGATTCTCTTCCACTCTGTTCCTTTGAACATTTTGTAAAGACGTGAAGAGGCATACCCAGCAAAGAGTCCCATAAAGACCCAGAGTAAGAGCATTGCAGTCATCAGACCACCCCGATTTGAAGGGGAGAGAAACCCGAGCATGGCGAAGATCATTGTGACAAGTACCATGCCTAAACATTGCACCCCTGTACCAACATAGACACAGAGCAGATCTGAATTGGTTGGAAGCCTGAACACATCACCATGGACGAGCTTCCATCCTGTCTCTTCTTGAGCTTCTTCTTGAGTCTCCAGCTCGTTGTATCGTGAAATGTCACGGTAAAGGGTCCTCAGCATTATCATCGCCACCATACCAGACAGGAACAGGACGATCATCAGAGAATTGACAATAGAGAACCAGTGGATTTGGTTATCACTCATCAGAAGATAAGCATCCCATCTAGATGCCCACTTCACTTCACTTTCCTGGACAGAGCAGCAGCAGAAAATCAGAAATATATTGAGAACAAGAACTCCATACCATTTACTTAAGCCACAGATCACAGAGTATATTTTTAGTAACTTGCCTGGAAATCAACATCATATGTGAAGATAATCTCCTTCTTTTGTTCAACTTCTTGAGGGGTAGCCGAGCTAACAACCAGGCGTTTTGTGTGAGGATCACAGGTCGTCAGACGGGTCTTCTCACTCCACTCTCCCTCATATTCATGCTTAACACTACAAATCAGTGGAAAGACCATCAGTATTGAGGGACAGGGGATCTTAAGAGACATTCAACTTATGAACAAGAATCGTACCTGTAAGGTTTGACCTCAAATCCAACGATTCTTGCAGCATCAGTTTGCATATCTCTGTGATACCGGACTGTAAATGCCAAGTGATTGTGCATAAAGAACTTTTGCTCTTTGCTCTGCGTTTGGAAATGGAAACTTAGAAAATCAAGCTATTTCGCCATGCATTCCAAATTATGTCAACAGTTTAAACCTACTTACCCCCTCATACTGGCCTTTAAGACCAATATGATACCCGAGCTGATAAACAACAGAGGGAGAACCCTGGTCTACTCTCTCTATTGGAACCACCAGAGGAAGGTTGTCGAGGATCCTAACACACAAGAATGATTTGTAAGAAAACTGACAGAGGAAAGCATGTTCTTCATAGAAAGAATCAAATAAAAATTTCTATTTTTGGTCTTACATGTTGACCCTGTACTCATCGTCGATCTTTTCTTTGAACGCTTTGGCTGTCTTCGCATCAAGAGTGACCCGGCCGAGAATATTGCACATTTGTGCTTCCCTCATTTTAAACTGCAATTGTTTCAAATCCGCAAGTGTTAGAGTCAAAGTACAGAACTACTATTTTAGACAACTTGATCAGTTAAGAATTAAAAAATGCAATAGACACTAACCGAATATGGGGCATTCTCTATCCGGTCACCGCGAAGCACTTCTCCAAGATTCTCAGTACTGTCCACGATCTTCTTAGGGCGACAAAAAGGAAGGGAGTAATACGAGTATGGAAGCTGAGTCTTTATAGAAGTTAATTTATTCACTTTCACCTTCAGCTCATCACCCTACATGCAAGTATACATCGATCACAACTTGGATTTAGTAGTAATGGCAAGCCAATCAAGAGCGAGAGACTAAGAGATCACTAAGAAACTAACAAAATCAATCCAAATTACAACGAATATAGCTTAATCCAGAAAAACAAATATCGATGTAGCTCGCCTAAGATGCGACATTGTTCAGATCAAGTGATTATTAAAGCAGAAATGAAGCCAAACTAAAACCTCAGCCAAAATAAATCAACCATTCTCTAAGCAAAATAGCTCAACTCTGAAGTCGGTGCATCAGCGCACCGACTCTCATTCTCTTTCGGTTTCTCGCGAATCAAGTACGGAGTAATCCTAAAGGAAATCGAAACGCAGATCCAGGAGATCCAATTCAGATCTAAAAGTAGAAATTCAAAACGTTTTACCTTATCGAAATCCTGAGGAGCGACACCTGGGAGGTAGAAAGAGTGAGCGCCATGGATGAAGAGCAGAAGAATCAACGCGATCGCGGATCCAGAAGTTTCCAATATTCTGCTACTGCTCCTCCGAAACTCCATAGCCATGGCTGTTCCACCAAAAGGAAGAAATTACCAGATCTGAAGCTGTGCTAAAGTTGTATATGACTCTTATACGCTTCGAGACTCGAGACCAAGACCCGCCTCTAAACGTAATTTATACATCCCGGTTTATTCCTCCGGTTCGGCACGTTATTGATCGATCCTTCTCAACCATTTATAATTCGCCACGTAGTCGTCAACTCTTTCCACGAGGCCTCCTGAAGCCCATTAAATCTAAAAGGAGCCCAAAAAACCATGCTTTCCTACCTAATCGATCAAACACAAATAAAATTGCATTATTATTATTATTATTTTTGAAAATAAAAATTGCATTATTCTGTTTATGAATGTAATAATCTAGTTTTTTTATTAATATAGATGATGTGATGATTTATTTTTTTTCACAAAAATAGAATCAAACAAATATGAGAGGTGAAGTATAATGGTTAAAAATTAACTAATATAATATAAATGTATATCAAATCTTTCTTATACAATCTGATTGGCTATTACATATTTTTAAAAAGATTTTAAAATATTTATATTTTTGAAAACTTATTAAATTGTAGAGATTTTTATTTGATATGTCTATTTTTAATAATTTTATTTTAATTGTTCTTAAAATGATATTTTGACAATGATGTTTCATGTAAATTTTTTAAACAAATTCTTAGTTAATTTTATTAATGTACTTCCCAAATATTAGTATAGAGATTTTCATTCGCTATATTTATTATGTTGTGTGCTTAAGTGCTTATTTGTACATCTTTTTAGTAATTAGGATTGTCCATTGAGTTTTTTTGTTTAAAAGTTAAAAACTCAAATGTTAGTAGCTTGTTAAGCAGGAAAACTGCAACAATCGGAGTAGAGATTTCAATACATAATAACTGAAACAAATATATTCTCAATTAACAACAAAACCATTGTCCGTCCTATTATGTAATTCATTTTGAAATAACAAGATTGTGTCTTCGCTTTCCAATCTTGAGACATTATTTAGACCTCTTTTATAGAACGTGTCTCTCCATTCTCCAATAGTTAGTTAAGAACTTAAGACCATTTGAAAATATCTATCCCATAAATCGAATTTTTTGCATGTTAAAGATTAAGAAAACTCTAATATGTTTTCATAATCACAATTGATTTCTTGAAAAGGTTTTCAATAGTGAATAAAGACAGAGAAATTTGGTACTTCATAGTAATTCTCACATTGTTATTTCCTAACACAATATATGATACTTGACGCAGGATTTATGAAAAAAACAAACAACCATAATCTTTCATAAAGAGATCAGTCTTTGGTTTTATTCTCTTGCAGAGTAAGCGCAAGAAGAGAAGAAGAGGCACAAAGCCATAGTTTTTTGACAAGTTAAAAAACGAAACAACACAAACCATCAAACAGAAACACAACAACGAGGACTGCATATTTACACTGATCTAACAGCTTTTTTCAGATTCAGCAGGACAAGACCAGATACTCTTACCAATCTTCAAGATCTAATAACCTCCCTGAATAAACGCACTAAGGCGTTTAAGCTCCTCTCGATGCTCATCTACCACCGCACGGACCACGTCTCCTATGGACACCATCCCCAACATACCCTTGTCTTTGACTACTGGAATATGCCTGATTCGGTTATCTGTACATTGCATAGTCACAAAACCAGTTTTTTTTACTTGCCTCGGTAGATTTTAAACCCAAAAGTTTATATCTTTGTATAAGTTTCTGCATACCTGTCATCAGTTGCATAGCCAGCAAGACCTTGGTATCTGGTGTCACAGTGATAAGCTTATTCTGCAATTGCCAATTCACAGATCCAGTCGGT
This sequence comes from Cardamine resedifolia, assembly GCA_014578085.1. Lineage (NCBI taxonomy): Eukaryota > Viridiplantae > Streptophyta > Magnoliopsida > Brassicales > Brassicaceae > Cardamine > Cardamine resedifolia. The sequence continues at coordinate 157,569 of VBRH01000001.1, read as the reverse complement.
TTAAATCCATAAAAGTGAAGAAAATCATATAGCAACAGTCACTAAATTATCATACCTCTTCAGTCATAATGTCCCCAACTTTAGTCGATTTGGATGATCTCCCTTGCACTATGATCTTCCGTAGGTAATCTGAAGAAATCTCAAATGTGGAAAACATAAGAAAACAGATCACAAATATCAAAAACTTTCCTTGAAGAGTCAAAATTTATTCCACCTCTCTCTGTAATGATTCCAGCGAGAGCTTGTTGCTCACCAGGCTTCACAACCACCAAGGCACCAACATTGTGTTGTGTCATCTAAACAAAGCAAACAAATCACTAACAAAAAAAAAATAACAAACACTCTCAAATCGACATCGAGAGATATGGATTTGCATACGGATTTAACAGCATCATAAACAGTGTCATCAGTAGTACACCAAAGCCAAGATCCATCAGCACTTTTGCCTTTGGCTTTCATGACGTCAGAAATGGTTGCGCTCTCGAATCCATGTTCCTCCATTTGAGCAGATTTTGTGGACTCGGAGCGTGAACAAAACACAGAAGGCTGAATCGCCGGGTTAATCACACGGAGATGTTGCAGCATAGAAGCTTTAACAACATTTCCACCGGAGACCAAGGATCGAATCGCAGCTTGCATCTTTCCCTGAATCAAATCATAATTTTTGAGATCAGATCTAAACCGGAAGCAATCATCGGATATCAAACTCTAGAGCTCGAAGAACGAATCTAATGATAGCAGATCGGAAAAGAGAACGATCTTAAGCTGAGTGTTTTTTATAGGCAAATCCTAAAATGGAAAGCTTTCCTCAATCAATCTGATTGTATAAATAAATAAATAAAAAGAAAAAGAAAAAACCGTAAAGATAGAGAAGAAGGAGAGATTCAGACCTGAGCTTAGAGAAGAAGAACGGATCGGAGAAGTGGAGCTTTGAGAACCCTAAGGTAGGAAGCAAGAGACAGGTGACCCAGAGAGAGTTGAGTGGATAGTTTCTTGTGGATAATCACAAATATATAAATAACCATTTTCGATAGCGAAACACTGGCGACTTTTTCCCTTTTTTTTTTTCCTTAAAACATTTTAGAAAATTTAAAGAAGTGATGACTGTTTGTTCATTCAATTATTCTGTCATATCCTGACAAAAATGTCAATAGGCCCACTTTTATACTTCAAAATCTAAGGCCCACTATAATAGGATTTGTTTTGTGTTCAATGTATTTGTCAATTTATTTCTGTTTTTCTTTTTCCTTTTTACAAAAACAGCCAATGTAAATTTAGGTTTTTTTATTGGATATAATTTCAGTGTTATTAAAATTTTAGTTTGGTTTTCCTTTCTTTGGGGTTCGAATTTAGTTTATTACTATTTAAACCAGATTAAACTTTATTCGGTTTAAGAATCAATTTTTTCAGTTAAATTCATATAAAATCGGTTTGGTTTATTATCAAGTACTATTGAACATCCCTCCTTGCTGTAAGAATCGGGCCAGTGAAAGTAAAAAGGATAGTGTATTATGAAACAGTCTTGGAATGAGGATAGTAAGAGATTGTAGACAAGACAATGGAGTAGTTTGCTTTATTCTTCACAATGTTTCAATTTATATTATTACCTTTTTCAGTTCTCAGATTCAATCGAGACGACGTAGAAGATACTCAACCTCAACGAGCTTAGTGAGAGGGATAAGCCATTCTCCATAGATGCGAGAGACAAGGAGTGGATCCACTTTAGAATTCTTCTCACTATCATCACCATTGATGCAGTTCACCTCTTGTCCGAACGTTTCTGCTTTCTTCTGCACTCTCTTCTTAACCATTTCTTCTACTTTCTCAAACGTCAAAAGCTTCATCAAAGCCTCACTGTCCTACAGAAGTTATCAGAAACCCCAACACTATGTGTCTGATCATTCCATATAGAAGGACAGTGAAACTGCCGGATACACATTGTGACACTAATTTTACCTGAGCACGAATCGCAGGCTCGTATTCTTGTGGAGCATCTCTGAATTTGACCTCAGCAACAAATTTACCGCAGTGAATCCTTCTCGAGAGAGCCTTCACAAAAATCAATCATCAAATCAAAGATAAACCACATGAAGAACTGATTTCGTTTAGTGAAGAATCCAAAGATCTCCTTACTTGTAAACACGCGAGATCACTAGCAGCAGTAGATGGATAGTTACCATCATCACCAGGTTTAACGAACAAAGGAAGCAATTCTTTAAAGTAAATATCCCAAATGCGTTTGTTTATGTTAACAGATAAAGCCTTAGGATGCAGAGTCTAATCAAGAGAAAAGAAAAGTATTGTTAGATTCAAGCATTGAGGAAAATGCTTCAAAAAAAGATTTACTACATACCGGTGGATATTTGTGCGTAGGAAAAACCGAGTGAGGAATGTTGTCAAGGAAGAAAGGATTCTCTTCTGGGTTTTCATATCTTCCTACCTATACACACACATACAATGGTGAGACTTTCAAGTGAATCAATCAACAAACATGTAGGCTCATATCCAAAAATTTAAGAGTATCAAGCAACAACACATTCAGACACAACCCCTCACTGCCAATTTCCACATAAACATATGATAAAGTTGGAGGTTACAGACCAAAATCCAGAGAAGAAGTAATCACACAACGAGATAAACAGGCAAAGGATAGTTTCATCAAGCCTAAATCAAATTGACTTTGTAGCTTGGTTTCTGCTAATTTAACAAAGCAATCTACGAAAATGCAAATGGCTAACTGGATCAGTTTGAATTGGGAATGTAGAGACCTTAGCTTGGAGGATTTCTATCTCTCTAACGAAAAATTCGGTCAAAGAAGAGGAATTTCCAGAATCTAGACAGCGAGATTCCTCGAATGCAGGGGAATTGATGGGAAACTTAGCTCTCTCGATCAAGCTGAAGACGATAGTGTCTTCTTGCCTAATCAACGATTCTCTGATCGAGTCAAGGCTCAGTACATTGGAACCCCCAGATCCCGAGTCCGACTCGACGACTTTTGCCATGCCGCTTCTGCATTTTGCCAGAATATCGACGCCATCACGGAAGCTAGAGATGAGCAATTGTGAATGAAGAAATTCAAAGGACTTACCTGGAAAGAAAAAAATGAAGCTTTCTTCTTCTTCTTCTTCTTCTTCTTCTTCCTTAATTCTCGCTTTTGACTTATTGAGTCTAACGTCCTTTGGACCTTTTGCTTAAATTGCCTTCTCCTCGTAGAAATGCCATTTTTTACAACATTTTAAAAATACTTAATAAAATCTATATGCTACACAGAAAATTGGAACGAATTGAGAAAATTAAGGCAAATCCATTAATTCACATGTTACTTCTTCACAAAATTACATACATACTCTGTTATTGTCTGCAATGAAAATTCTCTCCTAAGAGTTTCTTATCTAGAGAGAGGATAAGGATGAGTTCGAGAGTTTGAGGTGATTCTAGAAGGTTCTGGAATACGTTCAGAGACTATATAAGCAGTGTCTCTCCACCAAGAAGCTTCTGTCTCTTTCATATGAAGCTTTTGTTTAGCATCTTCCAATGCAATCTTCAACTCCTTAATCTCATCTTCTTGTCTTGTCTCCATGAGCTCGTGTAGTCTTCTCTCCAGCTCATACGGACACACTCCTTGTTGCTCCTCCACTATTCCTGAACACATGTGTCCGCATCTTAATCCTTGTGATTCTTCACTCTTCTCTGAAACTTCCTATGAATCGTTTCACAACAACATGACAGTTTTATTAGAGAAGAGAAGCCAGATTATCAGAATCTTTGATCCCTAAATCTCAGAAATTCAAAGCCAAGTACTTACATTGAGCTTAGAACTTTGACCATCCTGGTCTTGACCAATCTGAAGAAGCTCAAACTCAGCTTCAAGTTCAGCTTCAAGCTGATCCATTTCTCCTCTGAAATCTTTACTTTGCTTACATACATAATGCTTCAAAGACCCTTCACCTCCAACACACATAGAACTGGATGTCTCCATGATCTGTGGAGAGTAATAGTGATCAGTAGAAGATTCGGGGCCATCTACAACGTCACTTGTTGTTGAATACGCAGAGGTTTCAATTAGCTCTTGCTGTCCAGAGAGAAACTTCTGCTGCTTTCGCCTCAATTCATTGTTGTGATATTCTATAAACTTCTCTACATCGTTACGTAACTGGACAAACTCTTGTTGTTTTCGCCTCAGATCTTCTTTCCGACATTCAAGAAACTTGTCTAAATCGTTACGTAACTCAACAATCTTGTTAATCTCTTCTCTACCGGTAGCAATCAGATGTAGCAGATAACAACTCACTCCAATGCTAAACAAATATTCTCTTCTTTGCAATTCTGCAGTCCAAAAAATATATTAAATTAATGAACTAATCTTATGATATAATTAAACTCCACACATCAAACATACTAATAGTTCTTCAAATTCGTATCTTTTAGTTTTTTTTTCAATTCTCATAACATATCAGTAATCTTGCAAAGTGAAATGAAGAATCATTAATACCCTAAAGTTATTCATTTGCTAAGGGAGATTTGTGTGGATTAAAACATCACAATTAGCCGAAACTTTTGAGCAAAACCAAAACTTTTTTGTTACCGGGATCGATCGTCCTTGGCGTCGAATCTAAAAATTGGCCAACTTCATTTGAGAAATTTCTGATCCTCACAGAGTTAAAGTCTCTGACCCGTGCTTCCGCCATAGCCTTCTTCTTCCCATGTGGGGAGAAGAACCGAGCCACGATTCTCCTTACCGGGATACGAATGCATCCTGCTCTCACTCTTCCACCGTCGTGATCCATCGGAGAATTCGAAAGGCCAACCAAAACTGATCGCTAAAGAGAAAATAATTGAAGGGGAGACTGAAGTTTAAAAGAGAAGTCAGAATCGGGATTGAAGAGAGAAAGAGAAATGTAATTAATGAGAATCACGAGAAGCAGAGAGTGTTCTTTCGACTTCGATTATCAAAATGCGTTTTGGAGGGAACTTTTGAATATTTGGAAACTCTTTTAATGCTTATCATCTCTCCTTTTCCCAATTTATAACCAAATCTCTAATTATTGACATCAGACAAAATTCTATAATACAGTAGTTGGTTAAATTCAATTCACTTTTTTTTTTCCTTTCCTTTGGACAACAAATCAATTCACAATTTATTTTTTTCTTGATAAAGTTTTTTTCAGGATTTTTTTGCCTATTTTAGCTAAATAGTAATGTTATGATCAAAAGTCAAGAGTTGTATGTTTGAAGAAGATCAAATGAGAATTATTTAGCCATAAATGGTAATCGAGTAAGGTTGACCAAAGAGATAAATGGTAATGAAGTAACAGAATTCAGTAATATTGTCATTTTTTTTAACGGCCAATATTATTGTAGACCATTTATGAATTTACCAAATGTTGTTGGGAAAAGACCATAATAAATTCGAGACAAGTTGGATTTTGTTCTTATTTCACTTGAATAAGAATTTTCAATTTGAATTTGCCTTTTCCTGTAATTAATTTCCGATGAAGTCACCGACATGATAATTAGGGATCAAATATATATATAAAAAAATATCATTTAAAAAAAATATAAACTGTGAGATTTTGGCGTATGGTTGTACTCTAAACATATATCTAAACAATTGGAAATCTATTGTTGTTTTTTTTTTTTTTTTTT
>VBRH01000001.1:108117-127551 GCA_014578085.1 Cardamine resedifolia | reverse complement strand
TTTTTTTTTTTTTTGGCAATTTCCACAATGTGGTTTGTGAGTTGGCTAGTCACATAATCAAGATGGCATAAACACTCTGGATGAATGAGCTAATATGCTTTTGATAAAGCACTTGAGGTATGAATGAATTAGTTTTATAATGCTTCACAACATTTACCGGTCTGTTATTTGTACAAAACGTTTTATATATTGCAGGGACTTAAGTGTTTTGGCAAAGAGTTTTTTGGATCACCGGCCAAGAAGAAAACTAAATTGTTAAATGTCCGATGAGTGAGTTACATACCTGTACTAACAGGACGATAAGTTTGTACTAGTTGATCCTCTTGGCAATGTAAAGTGTTGTTAGTTAAATTTCAAAATTTTCAGAGATTAATGACAAAGTTTTGTTCTAATAATGTTCAATCTTTTTTTCTTTTTTGAATTTACGATGGCCCGTCAGGTAGGAAATTGACTATTTACTTTTTATTTCTATGAAGACCAAAAATTGTTGACTATTGTAAACTGGCTAAATTATAAAATGATAAAACTGATATCGTGGGTATGTCAACGGTCAACGTGACGATTGCAGGTGACAAAAGAGATTGCGAACCCCAAAAAAAAAAACGGACTCTAACCCAAAACGATACAATTTCATTTTATTGTATCATATCTTTCACAATCTCTTGCATCATGGACTTTGCCGGCACAAGAACTCTATAGACTTGCCGGCAAAAGTTTCAGCTTTGTGATAAATACAAAAAAAAATGCAACGTTAATGTAAGTATGTATACAATAACTGTTCTCTTTAGGCGAAACAAATAATACACTGGTCGATTCTGGTAAGAAAATGAAACTCCGTTTGCTTCAAAGCTCAAATATGATTCTTGATTTGTTTACAAAAGGCACAACATAAAGTGATCTTAAACTAACGAACCAAAACAGCAAGCAAATAAATAAACTAAACAAATCGAAATCAAAGCCAAATATTAGTTATCCTACAAAACCATAGAAGAAAACACCATACCAAAAGAAGGAACACACGGTTCAAGCATTCTGATACAAGAGTCATCAGAGAGTAGCAGAAAGAGTCTTCTCGAAAGAAATTAACGAAGGGACATCAAGCACATGATCAAACCACTCAACATTCCCCCAAAGCATATTCAGGCCGAGGTCGTAACCTTTGTTCCACAAAACAGCTAGCCTTCCACCATAATCAGCCAATCTAACAAAATCACCCCGAGGTAACTTGGGTAGTCCTACCAAACCCTTAAAATTTCTCCACGTTCTTTCCTCAGTGTGATACCATATGAAGACTCGGTGAAAAGCACAGCACGAGTACAAAACATCATCAAACTCGCAAAAAGTATCTGAAAACATATATTCACACATGGTGTCTCCAACCTCCTCCCAGCTACCTTCCACTGGATTGTAATCAACCACCCGTCTCCCAGCCAACACATGTGCTTAGGGCGAAATGCTTGCCTTGTGCCAAGCTGCATGGGTTCACATACTTGTCTTTTTATGTCCATCACTGTGAGCGAGTTCTTCAAGGAATCCGAAACATCGTCTTCTTTGTACAATCCTGCTACATATATCTTTTGATCAAGGACGCTAGCAGTAACTGTAAATAGCTCCACCGGCAATCCAGAATCGAGACTCTTAGAGGAGGACGCTTTGTGGAATTGGATTACGCCAATGTTATAGATATCAGAGGTACGGCCGTTTCTAAAAGGAGATAAATTTAGGCACACATAGAGACGACTCTCCCTGTGGCCCAATAGTGACCGGACCTTGTAAAGCCTCGGTGAAGCCAGGAGAGATCGAAAGCTCTTGGAGACGAGTGAGAGAATCGGATAGAATAATATTGGGATGATGACCAATAGCAAATCATCGGGAAGTGACGGAATTGGGCTCGATTGCGGCGTCCTAGTCGTAGTCGTTGTCTTCCTCTTCTTGTTCGACGACGTCGTTGTCGTTGTCTCTCCGTTGATCAACCTCTCCATTTCTTTTACTTGTCCTTCTTTAGGGATCGGCGGCGGAAGGTGTTTTATATATTTGTTGGGCTTTACAATTTTATTTTAGTTTTTTTGCCGAATATTTTTAATAAAGATGTTTTCTCTCCAATGATATTACGCCGCGTAAGCCCGCTGACCAAAGAAAGAGCAAGCGACGTCGTTTATAGCTGATGATTTTGTCGGGTGACGGAAACAATGGCTTCGTTCTCCTCAATTCCCTGGAAAACAATAAAAAATTCTACTTAGCAGCAAGTTGAAGCAGAGTGCGAAAGAATTGAGGAGAACGAGACATTTCTGATGATTGAGATCTCTCTGTAATTAATTTGGTACGGGGTTCGGTTTACTGTGGTTTAATGGATCAAGCTATTGAAATGGTTAAAAAAAAACCATTTTCTCTCACTTGGTAAAGGTGATGAAAGCAAAGGAACCTGATGAGAGTGAAGCTTTTTAAATCTCATGCAATATATTATACTAGTATAAAACTTGTACTACTTACGGGAAAAAATATATTAACTTATTTGAGATGCAATTTCATTTCATTGTATTAATCAATCATAATAAAATTGGATGTATAATTTTAACTGAGATAAATTGTGGGATAGTGTGACATGTTTTGATTTTCATATTTTTTTTTTTAAGTGCTAAAGGTGATAATGGAGATGATTACAAATTTAGCATTTTTATCAAATAAAACTAATAAATTATTTGTAAAGGGTTTGAAAAATTAAAATTAGATTAAAATACTATCTAAAATCTTAATTATTTTTTCTGTTTATAGATAATATTTTAAACTGCCGAGAAAACAAATAAAATAACACTTGAGAATTTTAAAATTTAATTATTAAAAAATTTGGTTAAAAACTAAAAATAGTTTGATACATGTCATAATATTACTGGAAAGTAAAATGATTCATTTTTTTAATTTGAAGAACGTGATTCATCTTTATAATGTGCAATATTACATTTAAAATATAATTTATTAAATACACAAAACAATTATAAATAATAAATGATAACATATTGCAATATTTATTATTTGTAAATCTCTAAATGTACAAAAGGTTTTGCTTTGGACCTTTTTTTATGAACACATGAGCAGCACATAGGTTCAGATTCTTCTCGTTTATCCATGTTCTTCGATTTGATTCCTCTATCTCTTTATCCTCATTCTTCTTCTATTAATTCATTTGTGAGGAATGGTGTTTTCCGCCTTTTGACCTTCGATTCAAGTTTTGAACCACTTTGGTCCTAGAAAAAGGTTTGTTGTGGGAAGATGCGAATTTCCTTACTTTTAGCTTTCATCTAGTTTTTATTTTATTTTATAATTTATTTATGGGATTTAAATTTAAAACTAAAATCTATTTGGAGGTTTTAATTGGTCGAGTTACTTGTGTTTTATCTATAAAGGATTACAATTTATAAACAAATTTTAATTTTTGTTTTATGAATTGACTCTTTAAATGTTCCTCTTCAAGAACCGAGATTTCTCTCTTAAAGTTTGCGACTGTCACCAACGATTACATTAGCCAAAAAAAATATAGGAAAAAAAAGAAAACAGATTATAGTCTATTTTCATTGAAATTCCTTTGTCTTCGTGAAAGTCCATCCCTACGCAGGAATGTAGTCTGGTCTTTTTGTATTATGATTTCTTAACATATATTTATATATGTAACAAAGAATGCCATTTTGCTTCGCGATTCATAGTATCAGAAATTGATTTTCATTATAGTTAATTTGAAGATACAAAAATTAGTGCTACTATTTAATGATCGTAAGAAGTTGGTATAACGAACAAGCTATTTGACCCAGGAAAAAAAAAACGACAAGACGTGATGCCATAACAATATACAAATAAATCCTATAGATCGAACAATCAAATACTCCAAAACTTGCAATTTCTAATACCAAGTCTGATATTGACATTGAATATTTGCAACAAGCTGACACACAAGAGTAATGAATCGACCAAGAGGATGGAAATTTAAGGGGCTTATGATTTTTTATTTATTTTGTGTCACAAATGTTCAGACTTGAACATTACCTGAATACATGTGTGATATCAAGTCGTCAGCTATAAACTACTAAAAAAGCATCGACTATATATATATATATCCATAAAGCGCACACATATATTCTTATTCCAGCAAGTTTACCAAAGTGAAATGAGATTCTGCGATGAACAAACTAATAATATAACTAGAAAAAAGGGAACATTACTAATTTAATACAGCCAGTTTTTGTGACGTTTAGCGACTATTTTACGGAGATACTAGCTAGTTTTCCATTGATACACGATAATCATTTTCTTCACCACAACAATCGGAGATAAAGTATCAAACCACATATATAAGTTTCAACAGCTTCTACATATCTTTGGCTGGTTATTTCTTTTGCTTGCAAACAGCTATAAAAGACAATTAGAACCATAGATGTTCACATAACTTACATAGAGACTACAATGCCCAAGATTTTGAGCTCATCAACTCCAATCATAAAACCCAATCTTATTCCATGAATTCAAGTGCAATCTGCATAACTTAATTTTGAAGTTGGGAGTTAGGACCATTCAATATAACTGTGTAGTATGCAAAAAATGTGTTTATGAATCTATTCTAATGATAATAGAATATAATTTACTTATATTGCAAGCATCCGGCCAAATCTACGAGTCTAATGGGTCAACGAAACATAACCCAAGTGGGAATAGACATTAAACTCTATGAGAAATTTAACAATATACATGAACTATTTTATTCCTAATCATCTATATACACACATTCGCATGTATGTTATGTGTAGAGATATTTTTATCAGACCAAATCTATGATTCATCATCATGAATTAATGTACAAAGTTTTGGAACTACATCATATGCCAATCAAATTGAGATTATAAAGAGAAATAGATGCATAATTTGTTATGCACAAACAGATCATACGAACACAAAATCATGAGAACTGCAGTCGAATGAGGAAAGATTCATGAAGGAGAAGTTATGACAGAAAGAAAGTGAGCACGCAAAAGCAAACCATATACAAAAAAAATTATACAACTTCCCCTTTGTGTGCTCACTCTCTTCTGTCAACTTCTTTTCCCCCATCAACATATATACACGCACATATAATTGATTATGACCATACATAAGCATATATATATAATATGTTGGAAAACAAAACAAAAACACAAAAAGCTAGGATATATGTGTTTGTATGTAGCGAGGAAATTCAGTCTAGAAACCGATGAAAAATAAGATAAAACAGGAAAAAGGAAAGACACAAGTACAGATCGAAGGTACTTGAAATCAATTCTGGGAATAAACAACAACTAACAAGACTTTGATCGATGGATCCATAATAGAAAAGTATAAATCGAAGTACGGACAGTATAAATTAGGGTTTCTTTTCTAATTCTCAGATTAAATTTTTTCTAAAAGGGAATGTAATCTAGAAACAAAGGTAAAGGAGATAAACTCAGAATTGCATCTGGAATTCATAAAAACGAGATTTTTTTGAGTCTTAAGTTCTCTCTCTCTCTCTCTCTCTTTCATGCAAAGCATACAACTGTCGGCTGCCTCCTCTATCTCGAAAGAGATGAGATTAAATAGAGAAATTTAAAACCCTAGAATGATTAAAAATCTCCAGTAAATGGAAGAAGAATAGAAAAAGGTGAAACAGAGGGGAAGGAGAGAAGAAAGTACGGATGGCAAAACGCTTGGTTATGGTTTGTCGGAGAAAGAAACGTGTCACAATCGAAGACCAGGATTTGACTTGAGAGACGTTATGAGCCGTTGTATGTGTCTTTTGATCAGTTCCGTCTCTTTGCCGTCTTATCTGTTACTGTCCTTTTTAGTTTGAGGTTAGTGCGTCATTAGAGACACTCACACGCATCATCCTTCTCTTATCTTCACTCTTTTTTAATGGATTAGTGCTGCATAATTTATTATCCCTTAAGTCGTGGTTGTTTGTCAGAGTCGGATTTGTTTTCGTTGGAACTAGTTTTTTGAAAATGTGGTTTTGGCCATTTTTTTGTGAACTATCCGATGAAGACGTTCATCGGAATGACTGGTTTTGGGTACAGTAGAATCGTCGCAGTGATCACTACATGGTAGTGTTTTGAAAATGTTAAAAATGAAGTTCATTTGAATGAAAAATGAAAGTCTAAAATGGCTAGTTTGACTAACAATCAAATATTGCACGGAGAAACCGCTCATAGATGGATTTTGATATTTGGAAAATGAATTTAACATTTGAATGATTATTCTTATTAGCTCAAAATTCATTAAGTTATATTGTTGATGGAGTCAACAAATATCTTATTGGAATTGAATAAATTTTATAACCACAAAATAAATTTAGATAAATTGTGGCATTAAGATGAGAATTAATTCTCATTAATGTCAATTCTCCATCTTGACCAAGTTATTAAGCTTTTGGTTATAAAGTTATGGTCATTATCTTTCTCATTACACAAATCATTAACACACTAGAGAAGAAAATAATCTTTCTGGTGTCTCTTCTCTCTATTTCTTATGAGTCTTGAGAGTACACACATCACTAGCGTTCATTAGGCTTTTGATTTTGAGTGATGCAAATAAAAAAATGATGCAGTTGTATCTTGAGACTCTGGTTGCGTAAAACCATCACACTACGGACAATTAAAGAATTAAGGAAAGAGATCTTCATCTCGACTCCGCATAAATCGTTTTTCGTTCATCAAATTTTGGTATCATTTGTTGTATCTTAATTCTATTATATATCTTCATTTATTGAAATCATTCAGTTTGTTATATCGTAGGTTCTACAGTTTTAAGATTTAATCGGAAATAAATTCCTAGTATTTTAAAGTTTTTTTTTAGGTAACCAATGATTAGATTCGTTAAAATGTTGAGCTGATGTACTTAAGAGCATGTGCACTGGCAGTTTATCACCATAAAAACAAAAAAAGGAAGAGAGAATGTGAAATAAGTTTCTCATTTAAAAATCTTTGAAAAACTCATTTAATAGGGTGTATATTATTTAGTAGTTCAATTCTTTTAAAAATTTTAAAATTTAATTATAAAATCAATTTTTAAAGAAATATTAATATTTTTTGTTTGAAAAACTAGAGGAGTCTTTCACCAATGTATATATTCTAATGCGGTATAAATATGATTAATTACTTTGGTAGCTTTGAATGGATAAGTGACGTTGCTGCATAATTAACAACGAACACGTTTTTGTTCCCTACAGATGGGACCGTATATACAGTGGCATGACATTTTGCGTACTTGGTAATTTTAGTGAAAATTGATATGGAAGAAAACTTCTATAAGAGTATGGATTCGGATAAGGTAGTCCTAAATAACAGCCCTAGTTTTCGGTTGATAATAAAAATTAAGCGATGGTGTTGTGCCGATGCGGTATAAAATGTAGTCTTTATTATGGTCTTATGGATACGCTACGAATGTGATAAATACTATAAATTAGAGCTACTAATGTACAGCAACGTTTTGAAAAAATATATTTATAAATTTTTATGTGATTAGGATTTGTACTATCCAGATTTAAATATGCGTATAGTACTATTGTCGCTTGTTGGTAAAAAAATCACTTATCCTATATATGCCCAATTTTGGTTGACCAACGAAAGTCAACAGCGCCGCTACATTTTGTACTTACCACACTCACTCACTACAGATAACCAAAGCTGCACACTTCACAACTGCTGATCTTTAAAAGCTAAAATTTTCTGTTGACAAATACAAGTTGTTTTGACTGTGTTATTTGAAACTTTTGAGAAATTTAATTCCAAACCATTTGTTTTTCTCATTTTCTCGAAATCGGTGTGACTTAATATTTGATATTGTAGTCAACAAAACTTTAGTGTGACCGATCTTAAAACTGCTTTGCCTATAAAACTGAAAAACATAAACCATATCAGAGGGAATGAGATTAAATGGAACATTTTCATTCACATGCATAGTTCAAGTCTTCAAGAACCCCTATGGCTGCACATTAATCTTCTAAGCAAACAAAGACTAGAAAAATCTAACTTTTGGAAATAAAAATTCACTGTATAAATTAAAAACAAGCCATACCCTTTAACAATGGCTTTCCTACAGGCTACAGCTATAACTGTCTACTACGGTACCTGCACATGGAGAGAGACCCGCCTGTTACCTTATTTTTGTTATCTTTTCTTAAGGGTTTTGTTTTTCAGACAAGCCTATCCCTACGACTCATCTGTTTCATTTCCGCTACTTTCTCCTTCTTCTTCCCTTTCTTCACTTGCTTCTTCTCCTCCATCACTTCCTTCTTCTCCTTCACTTCCAGAGCTTTTCTCCCCTGACTCATTTTCTGAGCTATCCTCCCCTGACTCCTTTTCTGAATCTTCCTCCCCTGCTTCACTTCCCGAACTTTCTTCTTCTACCCCATTTCTGGAACTTCTTTCTCCTCTCTCTATCTCCTTCTTCCCCTTGAGTTTATTCAAGAAACTTACCAGAGGTTTTGATTCATCATCAGATGTATCTTCATTGCTCTTCGTCTTTCTCGAGGAGGTCTTCAAGGCCTTTGGCTGGCCATTTTCCTTCCTCTGGAACCTCACACTCATGCGTGAGGCTGCTGCCACAATCTTCCCACCAACATTCCCCAACTCTCTGTAAACACAACTAGTCTTTAAATCTTTCGAATCAAAGCATGAGAATAATACAATTATTTCTACAATTGCCTCTATGTTATGAATTCAACTCCATAACGTGTGAAGTAGAGACAAAGCGACTTTAAAGCGTGAATGTGTTTATTTATGTATGTATATGTAAACATAACCAACCTCTTAGCTGAGGAATCTATCTTCTGTTTCTTCTTCTGCGTATCATCACCCACCTTCACTTTTCCAGCTGACCTACTTCTTGTCTTCTTTCTGTCAACCCTGTAAAGAGTTTAGTAAGATATAACGAAGATCATTCAGAACAACTTACCACTGGTTTTAAGATTAAGATACAAACGCAAAAACATGAGCAAGTGTGTATCATACAGACTCATATTCGTAACCTCTTGACTATTAGGGATTATAAAATATCAATACAACACACACTCTGAATCACAACCTAATAAATATTCTACTTTCAATTTCTAAAACAGGCACAAATATAAGGGCAATCTTTCTAAAACAGGCACAAATATAAGGGCAATCTTACGGTTCAGGTGTGCCTTCTGCTGAGCTCTCATCAGTAGCAGCTTCCTCCAGGGAGATCTGAAAAAAAGGAATGTTGAACCATTATAAGCTAGTAATCCACAACGACAAATCGACAACAAAACACTCTCTACCTCTTCAGCCACGGTATCTTCATCTTCTTCGATTAATTCCCACTTTTGTTTCTTCAAATCTAAATTTTCTACATCACCATCATCATACAAGACCTATTGTAATAGAACAATAACAATGTAGAGTTAAACAATGAATGGCACAGTATCCAAAAGAATTGAATTCTCCGTGAGAAAGTAAATCATCCACCCAAGTTATTCAATTCGGATAGATATCAAAGATCTAACAATAAAAGTGATAGCCAAATTCATCAATATCCTTTAATGAAGATACAATTTCAGAATCCAGAGGTGAAAAAAAACAAATCTTTATCCAAGCAGATCTTCAGAAACAAGAAACAACAATCAAGATAAGAATTACCCGATGTTTCCTCCGGGAAGAGGAATATGATTCCACCACACCCCCATAGAATCTACACAAACCAAGAGATCTGTAAGATTTCATCACAAGTACTGAAATTCATCAAAAACTTAAAAAAAAAGCCCTAATTTTTCCACAAGATTGAAAAAAAATTACTCACTTGCGGTCAAGCGGCCACCAAACTCTAATCCTTGAACCAACTAAGCCTTGACCATATTCTTGAACAGTAGAAACCTAGTCAAAAATCAACAATTCAGAGAAAATTAGCATATAGAAACCTAGTTAATTCAGTAATTCAAAGCGGGATTACAAAGATTTAAGCGAGTGATTGAAAAAACCTTAACCTTTCCAGAAAGAGTCGAAGATTTGGCTTTGGCTGATGAATGTCTCTTCGTAGGAATCATCTTTTGGGTAGGTGTCTGAGAAGTAGGAGAAGTAGAAGAAGAAGAAGAAAAAGAATAAGAATAAGGAATCGGTGGTTGGTGGAAGTTAATGTTACAGCGCCGAATTGGAGATGAATGGGAGAGGGTGAAGGAAGAAAAAGCAGAGAGATTGATGATTTATAAATTAGGGTTTGAAAAGAGGGGTAAAATCTCCTGACGGGTGTCAATTGTCGAACGAACCAGCGCCAATAAGATAGGCACGTGACTTTACTTTTTAGTTATTACTCTCACGTGAGTGATGACCACATGCTTACTTGTTTTGCTACTATTGGTCCCTTCACACTCTTCACCCAATTATGTGCCACTGTGTGTCGTATGTGTCTTTTTGTTTTTTCCTTTTTTCTTTTTTCTAAAAGTGTTTAAATTGTTATTTTTCATTTATGTCTTTTGCCAACAAATTACCTCTTTTTAACAAAATAAAGACATTTATCGTAGAGACACTAGTATAGTGTTTTTCAATAATTATGTGATGTTCAAGTTACTATTTAGATTGTCATATTTGGTGGAAAACCGAGAAACAAATGATGAAATTCAATATGGTCGGATTCTGAAAGATCTGAAAAGATAAATGTGTAGTAAATTTTTTGTTTGGGATTTTTTTTGGGGCCAAATTAAAGATAAAGATTTCGAAAGTTTTTTCGTAGATAGGAAAATATAAAAAGTTTATGTTAAGAGATTTTTTAATTTAAAGAGTTTGTACACGTGTGTTTTATGATTTTTTATATTTTATATATTTTTAGAACGATGAGTTAGCTGAGTTTATTTTATTTATTTTGAGTACATGTGTAATAAGATGACCATAAGTCCCAATCGCGTGTCATATCTCCCCTAAGTAAACACTTGGGTCTGAGTTAGTTATCTCTTCTGAATTATAATCAGAGACTATATTACTAGCTCGTTTGTGCGAGTAAGCTTCATGACGTCTTGAAGTTGAAGCCATAAGCCCACTCATCACCAAGTAAACCATGGATGGTACGTTTATCTATCGTTTGAAAAATACAATTAGAAAATGAAATGTTTTCATCAAATCGTTTTAATATTTGTCGGAACGATCCAAACACTCATAGGACGGTCTAAATGACCATAAAATTTTAAAAGTATTTAGTATTACACGATTCATCTAAACTGTGACTAAATAATTTTTCTATGTAAAATGCATGTAACATTAAATGTTTAATTCCCTCGAAGTGGAGCGAAATTTCTAATTCAAACACTGAATATATGCATATATCAAATCAAATAGAATAAAATATGTTTACGTAAATCTAGATAGTCCGGATATTCTTAAATTTTAGATGTTCCATAGTCAACTACTCATATGAGTTAGTATGACAGTTGCAAGTGAGGGGAAAAAATTCACATACAAGTGATAAGAAATGAGATATTGAGACATGTTATATTGTGTTGTCATAAACAGCATTTTAATTTAATTTAATTTGTTGGTCTTAAATATTGAATTCTACTGTCTACATTTAGACGATCAAGCAATTACGCGTTGACAACTATTTTTGGAGGGCAGCAATTAAGCAAAATCTTTAATTTTGATATGTGTTGGATTCCCCAACAGAATTTCTTAAGAAAATGATCGGACGATGAATCATCATCTAGTACTTTGTGACTAATGTTAACTGTTTAAATATATATATAAACTGTTTTTAGAAAACAAGGACACCTTTTATATAATGAATTAATTGTTACAAAAGCCACATAGTATGCTTCAGGATAAGTGGGAAGCACGATGATGCCTTGACTCCGTAATGGAGTGCTAATAATTATAATCAATATTCCTTTATCCTTTTTCTTCCTTATAATTGTCTTTTTATACAATTTATTGGTCCTCGTTTGAGTTAGAGAATCATTTCATGAAATTGTTGCGAAGAAAAGAAATTGCTTATTTTCATAAATAAAAAATATATATAAAAAATTGCTTATGTTTGTGAAAGTTCGAAGCTTTTTTAGATCTAGAATAGTTCTGTCTGTACATACGAACGAAGATGTTTGTAAATCATTCGGTATAAGATTTGTATATATAATATTTGCCGCCCAAAAAAAAGAACATAGTATTTAATGGGTTTTATCATGATCGACATTGAATATATATAGTCCTTCAAGAAAAAGAAAAAAAAAAAGTTTTTATTGAGCATAAAAAATTTAAAATATTTTCTGTTATAAGTTTAAGAGAAGAAAAAAACTTATATACAGAATGCATCGTGCATGTATCTCTACGAAACCCCTTAGTCCTCGCTCTATAATTGCATCAATATATTGGCCACTTGTAAGGTAAGAATATCGAAAGTCAAAAATTAATATTTTACTCACAATTACTTTGTTTAATCTTTACAAACAAATTTTACTTCAAATCTTTTTTATTAAACTGTGGAAAAACCTTTCCTGAATATTATTACACCGTGGTATAAATCAAATAAAGAATTTTAAAAAATAAATTTAAAATTTCTAAAATCATCTAAAATTTTTGCAATAACAGACCAATTTTACTTTTTGTAAGAAGATAGACCAATCTTGTGGGTTGTTAATCAAGATTAAAATCTGAGCAATCCTTTTTCAAACTATAAATTTTTACATGTACAAAATTCAATATGCGTTATACAACTTTTCATATACAATTTAATTCTAGTACCGTATACTACAAATATTCAACCATATAAAAATCAAGAAAAAAAGAAAAGAACTAGAAAGTAGGTTTAGATTTAGAAAGCTCATAAAAAAAAATCATGAAAGTTAGAAACGAACGGGAAATTCCGTGATGCACATTAATACAAAATCGTCATCATATCACAATCACATAATTTAATAAATAAATAATTGTAGTATATTATTACAAAACGGACAATTCGGATAAAATAATTGATACATGTCCAAAAGGAAAATGATTGATGCAAGAGGAAGAAGGGTAAAAACGTCGTCGTATGAAGCTTCCATCGTCAAACAAAACGACTCCGTTTTATGGCTCACACTTGTCTTCATCGCTTCTCTATTTATCACTTTGATTATCGCCAAAAGCCTTACCCTCGTCCTCCTCCTCTTCTTCTTCTTCTCACTTTGAAACCTCTCTCTCTCTCTGGTTTGACCCGAGAATTTTTCTCTCGCAGACGCATAGATCTCTCTTCGTATCTGCTAGATCTGTTCGTTTTCTAACATCTGTATTGCGAAATCTGAGGTAATTTGTTACTTTTTTTTGTTTGTCTCGTTTCATTTCAATTTCGATAACAGCTAGGGTTTGATTCGTTCGTTCCGAGAGAACGCGTTTTCTGACCTTCCTCTGGTTGTTTATATTTCAGATCGGAAGGTTTCGTTTTCAGATCTAGCGATCTCCGTACAGGTTTCGTGTCTCCGAGTTGATCGTATGCTGTGTTTTCAGATCTGTGTTGGTTATATCTATAGAGATGGCGGAGACTTTGAAAGAAGATTCAATCATGATTCGAGAGGTTTGGAATGACAATTTAGTTGAAGAATTCGGATTAATCCGTGAAATTGTTGATAAATACAGCTATATCGCCATGGATACTGAGTTTCCAGGTGTTGTTTTGAAGCCTGTTGCTACGTTTAAGTATAATAACGATCTTAATTATCAAACTCTCAAGGATAACGTTGATCTGCTGAAATTGATTCAAGTTGGGTTAACATTTTCTGATGAAAATGGGAATCTCCCAACTTGTGGGACGGATAAGTTCTGTATCTGGCAATTCAATTTCCGTGAGTTTAATATCGGCGAAGACATTTACGCCAGCGAGTCCATTGAGCTGTTGCGTCAGTGTGGGATTGATTTCAAGAAGAACATTGAGAAAGGTATTGATGTGGTTCGTTTCGGTGAGCTTTTGATGTCGTCTGGGATTGTTTTGAATGATGCTATCTCTTGGGTTACTTTTCATGGAGGTTACGATTTCGGGTATTTGGTTAAGTTGTTGACTTGCCAGGAATTGCCTCCCAAGCAAGCTGATTTCTTCAAGCTTCTCTATGTGTATTTCCCAACGGTTTACGATATCAAGCACTTGATGACGTTCTGCAATGGACTCTTTGGAGGATTGAACAGACTTGCTGAGCTTATGGGAGTGGAAAGAGTTGGGATTTGTCATCAAGCTGGGTCAGATAGCTTGCTCACCTTAGGCTCGTTTAGGAAGCTCAAGGAACGTTATTTCCCCGGATCAACGGAGAAATACACTGGAGTCTTGTATGGTCTAGGTGTGGAAGATGGTACTACTACTGTTGCTAATTAAGAAACAAAAAAAAAGATGAAAGATACTATTAAAGTTCCAGGGACTGCGATTTAGATTTTTCTTTAGTCTTTTGTGAGTGTGAAACCAATTAGAGTTTGTCTTTGTGTAAATTGGCAAATTGGTGTAGTAACTGTTGTGTCTTTGTTGCTTTCTTCTGTTCAGGAAAACCCCTTTGATCAAAATGGGGGTTTTTGTTTTAGCTTGAGTTTCTGAATGTATATCAATTCAGCTACCCTTTTCATTAATAAATAATCTCCAATTATAATTTATCACTATTTTTCGTCCTCTTACTAATGTCATTTTAAACGTAATAATGTCTTCTTGTAGCGTTAATGATGGATCGGGTCTATTGATTGAGGATGTGCCATCAATTGCTTAATAGATTCATGAATCTTTGTGTTCATTTTTCTCTTTTCTTTGACATCAGCTTATAAGCAGAACAATGGACGGCTTATGCTTTGTAGAATTTTAAAAAAGTCAGGAAACAACGGTGTTTAACTGATGAATATATTTGCCCTTTTGGTGTTTATGATGCAGGTGATATGTGGTCATGCTTAATCTGCAGGAGAATCACATGTGCTGCATTTGCCAATCACCTCAAGAGCCAAATTTATACTACAATTCGAAATACAGTACAATCAATATTTTGTTGGTCTGTACAATCACCTCCAATTCTAACGTAATCCGAGTCGCAAATGGCGTAGAAGATTAAGAGATTAATAGACGTAGCTCATTCATTAGTGGTTACAATTGGCAAGTTTTGGTGTCTGTCGGGAAGAGTATGTTCTTATTGTTAATCATAAAACGAGTCTGTTCTTTTTTTTAATGTCCAATGTGAGGTTGTGTTATTTCATTTTCTTCAAACTTTTTACAATGAGAGAAAAATGGTTCCTAAACACGAAATTGTTTGACGAGCAAAAGCATATAATTCAATAGCACGACACCAGAAATAGAGGAAAAAAAAAAAAAATTGCAATACGACATATGTCTTCTTGTCGTAGTCACTATTCTCGAGGTGTAGCAGAGAATCAAATCAACTTCTTACAAGAACAGTACTGATACTATAACGGCTTGTCTATTCACGTTGCAACGTCTGTTTGCATATTGAGTTTCTGATTGGGCCTTTCTTGTGTGGGCTTCGATCACTAAAAGTAATTTATAACGAGTAGTTATGAAATTTTCTTATGAGTGCCAAAACCTGATTATAAAGATTAGTTATGATATTCTTATGAATTCAATATATGAGTGCTTTGAATCGTTGGATCTTGAAAAGAAAAATAATCAATTACGTAATTATCGGTTCAACTTAAGTCGTTACTGTTTGAGAGTGTTCCCATTTCCCAATACACCAATCTACATAACTTCAGAATAATAATCAATGGTTTTAAAAGATATTAGAAGCTAATCGAATGATCGTCGAGTGCTTAAAAAAGTCAAATGTATAATTCATTTGGCTCCATGGATACTATACTCTATACACCCCTTTATCAGATTTAAACCAAAAAAAAAAAATATTTTATACAGATTTCTTAACCCTTCAAAATATTAATTAGTGGATAGTTAAGATAGATGGAACTCTAAATTATTTAAACCAGGAAACCGAATATGAGCTTCCAACCCCCAATTGCTCATTGTTTTAGCTGTCACGCACCCAACTCAATTGTTTTTTTGTTGTATTTTTGGTTGCGAAAAATTGTAAAGCAAAATTAGTTTATTTGTATCTTATAGTCTTTTAAAAATGTAAAGTAAGGTGAATATGTATTTTATTTTTGGAATGGACTTTTAGCCTAATTTCGGAATCTAATTAAAAGATTGAGTTGATTACTAATTACTTAAACAGTGTTCTACGTGTAATCATCCATGTGGGGGTGTTTCTCCTGGCACCACTTCTCTCACTCTCCCTTTCTCATAATGTTTCTTGTTTTTAAATTTTAATGCTATTTTAGAAAAAAGAAAATAAGAATAATAATGAATGCGATTCATATTAATATATAGTCTAAGTTATAGTATTAAAGTTTATATTCGTGTGCATAACAGCATAAAAGATCAATACTATCAACTATATTAAACATTAGTATACCACGATAAGAAAATAGATTAGGAAACAATGAAACATATGTCATCAAACATTTCATACTTCTCGAAGGCAAATAAGAATAATTAGGGACCAAATCATTGATCTCCAAATTTTAATCTTGTAGATCATGGAGTGTTGCGACTGAGTTGCTCAAGAAGATACCAAAATAACATTTAAAAAATCCACCAGCCTCTTATATGTATATTTCAATTAAATTTTACTTTAAATAGTTCACTAATAATTGATTCTCAGAATCAGCTTCTCAATTTCTTTAAGCGTAGATCGTTTCTAACATTGGACCCACCAATTATAGGTCGCATTCGACAAAATACCAAACATACTTAAAACTACTTGTCCTAACAATTAGGTCTTTGGATTTTACTACATGCTTTATTTTTAGTTTTTGGGGTTCCACTACATACATATTTAGGCTATAAAGTTTGGAGAAATATAAATATATCTAAGATTCGTATCCCCAGCTTAGATTAGACGTTTTGTCGTTTCACTTGTTTTCCCACCCAAACGAGAACAATTTATTGGACTTCGAAAATTTTCAAAACACAAAATAATATTGAAAGATGTGTTAGCCTAATTGTAATATAGGAATTGATTCTCTTGTGCTGTGTTTAAATTTTCTTTAAAACTGAAAAATATTTTTTAAATCAGAATAAATTAAAAACTGATTACGAATACTAAACAAATTATGAAAAAAGCCGAAATTTCCATTATTTATATAAAAAATATAGTAATTATAATAATAATAATATTCATTTAATAATTGTTTCGTATATGACAAACGGTTAATTAATAATCTTCTCTCAGAAAACAAGCAAGCCACCTTTAACTCGTTCTTGTCGCATTCCCATCTAAAGATTTTTTTTTCCTTTTGCATCTTAAAGGATAAATTGTGGACTCATATTTTTGTTACTATATATATCAAAGAAGTGGTGGAAAACAAAATATATATATAGTAAAATTTAACCTATATGCATTCATAAAACATCATCCGCATTAAAATTGATATTCCAATTTGAGTCCAGACATGAATTAGGGACCAAATGTTGTTGCCTCAA
This sequence comes from Cardamine resedifolia, assembly GCA_014578085.1. Classification (NCBI taxonomy): domain Eukaryota; kingdom Viridiplantae; phylum Streptophyta; class Magnoliopsida; order Brassicales; family Brassicaceae; genus Cardamine; species Cardamine resedifolia. Next base: position 110,067 of record VBRH01000001.1, on the reverse strand, counting down.
GAAATGAGAGTTTGTACTTTTTTTTTCCTCGCTAAAAGAGACTTTATCTCCTCTCCACTCTCAAGTGGGTTTGAACAGCTGAGGTGGCTCCAAAAACCAAAGTGTTCATTTGTGAAAGAAGGATGCTATTAATTACTCATGTCACTTAAATTTATATAATAACATTCAAGTGGGATTATTCATCATAATGGATCAGATATAATAATGAAACGGATTCAGAAACAAATTCTCTAAGATCAATGGAAATAAAATTACGTAATCATGGTTTCAACACAAGAATGTGACATGTTGCTGAGTGTATTCTAGAGACTATATACATGTGTACAAGAAATTTTACATGAAGAATCATATAAAAAGTGCAATCACCCTGAAGTAGAATGTATCCAAATTAAAGAGCGTTTAGTATTGTGTAGTCGAAACCCTTCACCATAAAATCGGGATGCTTTGCATACTATTGAGGATTCTCCAATGGATATAAAGAGGAAGGAAGGAAGGAGAGTGAATATGAAGCAAACTTATAAAGCAAGAAGTGAAAAGTAAGTTAAATAAACAGTGGAAAGCTAAAAAGGCAACAGACATGGCCACTCTCATCTCGAAGCTTCAAAAGTAAACAGAGAAACATCAAACATACCTGAATAATTTCACTTGGTCCACACTCTCTCTTGTCATAGAGCATCCTTTTCATTCCATTGTCACTTGTTGTCGTCTTCATCCACTCCGTGAATATTACAACAAGTTGTCGTTTCATCAAACAAATAAAACCGGTCCCAGTTTTCGGAAAAATCTTTTGAAACTGCTAAGCCTGCATTTGTCGTGTTCCCCTCTCTCTCAACTCCTTTTTTCCTACACAAAAGAGTTTAAAACTAGTGAATATTACTGTTCATAATTCAATGACAGAATTTAAGGATGGTATACTAAGAGAATCTCCAATAAATTACTTTATTTAACTCTAAAATAGAATTGAATTATACTCCAACATTACTCCAAAATAGAATTAAAAATAGAGTAATGAGAAAAAAAATAGAGTGATGAATAAAATTACTCTATATTTAGGGTAATATCATTTTTTACTTTATTAATGAGTTGAAAATAGAATAGGATTCGAAGCAAATTTTACTATAAAATAGAGTTTGAAGTGAAAAATAGAGTGTGGTTGGAGATGATCTAAGTAATGTTTATAGTAAGTAAATTTCTTAGACCATTTCCAATGTAATCCTCTATTTTATTTTAATTTAGAATGAAATATAGAATTAGATTGGATAGAGTGTAGATGGTATCGCGTACCATATACCATAAGAAGACGAGTTGGGCCCTATAAGAATCTGTCCACCGAAAAAACAACGCATCAATCAATCAACCAGAGAACTTAAGCATAGTTCTCAACAAAAAGATCATGAACTCACCAGAGAAAAAAAAAGAACTCATTAGAAACGCTTTCTTGATTTGGGGCCAAGATTATACATGTCACTGACATCAAACTGGGTATAAGAGTAAAGATAATGACATGTAAACTCTTTGTTGAATAAATTTTAAGCACATCAAGGCACAAGGATCAGAGAAAAAGAGAAACTAATAAAATTATACAAGATAGAGAACAGAGATTGGTTTATTGAAGGAGAAAGCAGCCAAAGAAAAAGGTTGATGTGAAATGAAAGTTGCTCCTACAAAGGGATAAACTCTTGTGTTTTAATTGGTGGAGTTCCAATCAGCTTCAAGTGTTCTGTTGTGTCTTTACGTGTGTGTGGTGTGTCAGCAAACCAGACCTACCCATTTCAGCATTTCTCTCTCTCTCGTCTTCTTACTACTTTCTCCACTTATTACAAAAACCCAAAAGCATTTGTAGTGAGTCTATTCTTTCCTTATATAGCATCAACTTCTGCTCCCACTTATGAGAAGAAATAACTAGACTTTTATGCTTTCTTTTATCTCAGGCAGTTCCAGATATATATA
>VBRH01000001.1:54481-78992 GCA_014578085.1 Cardamine resedifolia | reverse complement strand
TTGATGGCTCACTTCACTCGTTCACTGCTTTATCGCACCAAGGCGAAACCATGGTTTTGTCTTTCGATCTTCACACCGAAACTTTCCAAGTCATCTCGAAAGCCCCTTTTCTCCACGCCTTTGATGAATTGAAGATTGTCATGTGTTACCTGGATGATCATTTGTGCGTATCCGAGGACAAGTGGCCCAACCATATCATATGGTCGTTCGATTCATAACACAAGACGTGGAATCAAATATATTCAATCGATCTCAATATCACTTTTCCTTGGTTTGGTAGACACTGGTTCGCACTCACACCTCTAGCAGTTTTGGACAAGGACAAATTACTGTTTTATGATCATGAACATGGGAATGCATTGGTAACATTTGATCCCAATACCAAAACTTATGATTTGCCCTACACATCTAATCTCTCTGCTAAAGCTGTTTGTTATTTCCCGAGTTTAATCTCTATTTTGAAATAACACTCTAGTTTCTAATTATTTGCTCAATTGCTTCAGCTAAAATTTTTTATATTTCGGTTGCATGCTAGAAGCTTGTTGAGTAACATTCATCTTCTTATATTATAGAGTTGTTTCTCATTGACCCGAACATATATTATCATATCTAAAGAAACATAGATATAAACTGATGAAAAGTAATATGGACCCGAACCTATTATCATATCTATAGAAACTTAGATATAAACTAGGAATTTTTGTATCACAAAATAATGATCAGAATTGTGGTGCTCACGACTTTTTACTAAAGACTCTTCAACTTTTCTTCCACGAGCTCAATGCATCGATATAGAACCAATTCAATTGGGTAAAGAAGGCATACAGTGTCGAGTGAAGGTTCGTGGCCATGATCTTCCTTGAGGTTCTCGGCAATGCTGCAGCTCACAAGAGTTCTAAGAGGCAGCAGCCATTCCTTATAGGCTTTCTCCAGATTCTTCTTTGATAAAACCTCACTGCCTATTCTGCTTCTCTCGTTACCTGCTTCACTTTCTATAACTTTGTCTTGTCAGAAAAACAACCAAAAGAACAAAAGAGATGAAATGTTTTCTGTTTTACAAAAGATTACATTTACACACGCAAAATATAGACACACATATACTTCACAACGTTTGTAGACAATTAATCATATAGGAAAGAACATGTCACTTGTATACTATATTGAGTCATTTTCATCACAGATTGGTTTATAGAAGTTCATGTAACTTGCAGGATATTTCTAGTCATCAAACAAACACACAGAAAACAATAAAAAACTATCCAGCAACTTCTGATCAGAAGAAACACCTATACTTGACTATCTAAAAATTTCAAATACTAATTCGTAACATTTTAAGGAATCGGGTTTCCTTCATTTACTTTGAATGAAGTGAGATAAAACAAAGTACAATTCTTCCATTTATTTGAGTTAAGACTTTTTACCTCTTGATTCAAATAACAATGCAAATCTGTAGAGGTTCAGTGCTGCCAGAACCTACACAAACATCATACAAGACTTTCTGTCACACAAATGTGGCTAAATATTATATCATAAAAAATATTCAGTAGAGCAAACAAAATCATGCTCTCCCTATTTTTGATCTGATCCTCTCATTCTTATAAATGGTGAAAATTTGTTATCAAAATTTCCTCACGATAAATTAGAAAACAATGGAACATCATAAATTCCCTAACTAGAGAGAAATGCAAGCTACTCTCGTTTGAACAGAAAGGGGCACTTACTCCTTAAGGCAATTACCTTAACCCATATTATTGCATTGCCTAAAGGGCTTCTATGATGCACACAAAAAAAAGAGAAAGAAAATCTATTTTTAAAGATTTGATATAGGAATGAAAAAATCACCGCATCACTCTGGTCCGGAAGGAGTGGACCTCCCTCTGGAGGCCTTAAGACCAGCTCCACTAGCTCAATCGCATGCGTATCAACAGTCGCACAATCTGTAGCTTGCAAACTGCTTTTGCTCATGCTGTCTTTAACAAGACCCAGAAGGATCGCTGTCTGGTTGATTTAGCAAAACAATATAAGTTGAAATCAGATAACTTTTTCTTTTGAAACCAAAACTTTTTAGAAAGTATCTGGACTTGAACTTTGAACAGTAATATCACAGTATGACTACTGAAGACACTAAACTACGCAGTTTATGAATTGTCAACGCCTGCAAAGGTGTATCTTCATATTCATCATCATCTCTGTGAAGTGGTTACAAGCTTTACTAGTCATAAAGCTCAATGAGATACGAAAAATACTAACCATCGAGGGAGACTGGGAATTTGTGACAAGGGCTCTTAAAACGTCAAACCTCTGAGGAGCCGGCATATCAGAAAGAATCTAATCATACCGAAAAATAGATTGTAAGAAGAAATTTATAATCATCTCTGTAACTCTAAACCAAGCAGAGTAGAGATACATAAAGTTCTAAACGAAAAAACCTTTTTAGTCACTCTGTGTCAAAGTCGGCTAACACCTCTTCTACATATAAAGGATAATCAGCACAAGTCGAACCATCTAAATTTGTTAAATAATAATTTATGTTTAAGACTAAAATAACGAGTTTAGATCTAAAGAAACAAACTCATTTGAAAGTTATACGAAAAACAATCTTTAAGGAAACAAAAGCCATTTGAAAGTTTGCGTTTTTTTTTGGTGTGGATTCATGCTTCTTATAGTATCAATTTCTGCATCAGTCAAATTTGTTTTCCGCAAATTGATTAAGTCAAGGTTTATTTACCTTCTTCAGTGCCTCAAATGTCTTTTTTCTCAAATCTGCGTCTGGGGCATACATGATCACTAATGTAACAGCCTGGAAGAAAGAAGTGTGACACTTATATTGTTGGTAAACCTGAACAATGTAAGGATTAAGGAGAAGAGTATTATGCCTGTAAAGCAGCGTAGATGCTAGGTGTGTATTGCGAACAATCTATTTGCTCATCATTGCATTGAGATGAAGTAACTCCTTTTGTTATGTCAAGCAAGAACTCGATAGCGTGTCTTCTGAATTCCCAAAGCAGATCTCCAGAGGAAAGTATATATTTCAACATCCCATAAGCTTGCCACCTTTTCACTGGATTGCTTTGAAGTTCCTCTACATCATTTTTTAAAGCTGCATTAGCAGCCTTTGCAACCTCATGTGAGATCTTCGCCCATATGAGTAAAAGCGATGCACCCAAGTTGATGTCAGGGAAAGAGCTGATGAAATCATCATCATCTGTTCATATTACAACCATGAGAAACTATCTTGTGGCACGATGCCTGTTAAGGATTAATGGAGTTGAGAAATCAAGAAGAAGTAAATTTTGAGTATTGAGATTAACCTCCAGCAATCGTGCTCATTAACTTTTCAGTGTCGCTCCCCGTGATTAATCCAAGACGTGTTAAACCACAGTATGTCAAGAAAGGTTCTAACTGCATCACCAGAGGAACACAAGATGCCACGTTGTCTCTGATGCTGACGGAAAGAATAGCCTGCAAAGTCAGACGAAATCTATATGTTTTAAAAGAGAAAAGTCAGCAAAATTCCAGGATATATAGAAACAAAGCTGGAATCAAGTACAAACCGTTATCTGTGTCACATAGAGACCAAGCAGACAACGGACTTTTGCTTCTTCCGAGTTCTTCTGTAAAACAAAGAAAAGAGATCCAAAACGGGCAAGTGAAATATTCAAATTAGAATGAGCATTTTGGGTAGTGATTTACGAAAATCCCAATTGCCAATCTATCATACTTACATACCAGTTTGGAAGAAACATCTCGAATTGAAACGGCAATGCCTAGAGCCTTATCAAATAAAGCTTCAACTTGCATGTTTGTTTCCAATGAAATGTCCTTCAAAACTTTCAGGACAACCGGAACTGCAACTTTTAGTTGCTCGTAGTGACGCCTCTGAATCGAAGTAAATACTGAAACCAGGAAAATTGAATAACTTCAGTAAAAAAAAAACTAGTTAGGAATTGAACAACGAAATTTTAGGAAATTCATACTCTTATACAATCAAGGCTACGAGACCTTCAATGTGTAAGAGTTATGCAAGAACATTACTAAAAGCAAAAATTCACTTTGAGGAAAGAAGTCTATAAATATCTTATAAATGAAAGAAAGCTTCAATTGATACCTTTAGCGAGCCCATGTAACAAAGGAGTAGAAGAGCTGGAGGGTGAAAGAGAGCACCGTGCAGCATCGAGTGCCTGGTCATTCAGAGTCATAAGACGATCAAATTGACAAAACACTCGGTCATTACAAGAACTTAAGACTAGCATATTTACTGCCTTAACTAGTCTGAACCGATTCCAGTTCCAGATCTTATACCTCACAAAGAATCGAAAGCATGTCCCGTGGATTGCATGCTTCCACACATCGATTAACGATTTCCTCAGCTAACTGTAAAGATCTGCTTGATAGGTTTGCAAACTTGGGAATTACTTTTGGCAACTCAAAAGACAGTGCATCTATAACAGACTGTAAGGGAAAAATCCATAAGCTTGACCGAAACTTCTAAACGAAATCTTTTGTCTTTCAAAGCGATTTAAGAAGTTAAAAAGTACCTGATCCACCTGAGGAGATGACAGACGTTCTAAAATTTCAGCTAGAATTTGAATAATATCATTCCCCTGTTCATTCAAAGCTACGTTCTCAGACAAAGAATTTAGACAGACAATAAATTCTGCCACTAAGCTCTCCAAGTCTTGAAATCCTCCAACTTCAACTGACTGAACAAAATCAACCGAAAATTCAGAAAAACAATAACAAAATCAACCACGAGTATGCGCCAATTTCGCTGCGAATTTTTAAATCAAACTCCACAAAAATCACGAAGTAGCTAAGTATTCATCGATATCGAATCATCTAGAAATTTCTCCCCAGAAACGAAGTACACAAACCCGAAAAGAAGTTGAGAAAAGCTTACACTGAAGCACAAAGCTAAAACTTCTCGTACACGATGTGAAGGGGAAGCATCAACAGTAGAAATCTCGGACGACGCCATCAATAGTGAAGAAATTTCAAAAACTTTTCAATTTGCCTCTGTTTCGTTTACAGTGACTAATAATAATCGCGATTTTTATTAACCAGGTTTGTTTGGTTAGATGAATTAACTTGCCCTAAACCTCAACATAATCGAAATTTAAACAAATCTAATTCCACTTAATGAATATATTAAAACTTGTATCCAAACATTCCACGTTCTCGTTTTCGTCTTCCCCCAGATCCTGTGCACTCACCTTCACCCAAAGATCCTCCTTCATTGGCTCGTTAACTTCTTCTCTGATCTAGCCATGGAGCCTGACGTCAGCATCGAGACTTTATCCATCATTCGGATCGCTGTCCTCCCGATCGGAACTATCCCGCCGGCGCTTCTCCGGGATTACCACTCGATGCTGCTTCGTCACCACACGATCGCGCTCTCTGCTATCAGCTCTTTCTACACTGAGCATCAGAAATCTCCGTTCACGAATCAGCCGTGGGATTCTGGCTCTCTACGGTTCAAATTTGTGCTTGGTGGTTCTCCGCCCAGTCCTTGGGAGGATTTCCAGTCAAATCGGAAGATTCTCGCCGTGATCGGACTTTGCCACTGTCCTTCGTCCCCTGATCTTACTTCGGTAACTGAAAATTTCAATGTCGCTTGTAAGAGCTATTCCTCAGCTCTTGTCCGCCGCTGCTTCGCTTTCTGCCCCGGCGATTCGCAAGTGAGTTTATCAGCTTCCTATTAATTTTGTAATATCGATACTTCTAATCTGCTAGAGCATCCTAGCTCGATGCCGAGAAGTGATCAATGCACTGTCTTTTGCATTATATACGGTGATTAGTTCCTTTTTGGTATCAGTGAAATATAATGGCTTGTGTATGTGTTCGATTGACGATTCTGTGATCAATGTACTGTATTTTTCAGCTTGAAGATGGTGACAAAAAGGGTGAAAATTTGATTCTGTTTCCTCCATCTGACAAGCAAACTCAGGAGTTTCATTTACAAACAATGATGCAAGACATTGCAGCTTCGCTTTTAATGGAATTTGAGAAGTGGGTTCTTAAGGCAGAGTCTGCAGGCACAATTCTGAAGACGCCTTTGGATTCCCAAGCTAGTCTCAACTCAGAGGAGGTTTATGTCTAGGTGTCCTATAATTTAGTCTACGTTTCATTTCTTCCTGTGGAAGCTTGTAACTTATTACCTTAGTCTTCAAGGCTCATTAGTTTGGTCTAATGCAGGTTATCAAGGCCAAAAAGCGTAGGCTGGGTCGTGCACAAAAAACTATTGGAGACTATTCCTTACTGGCTGGTTCACCTGTTGATGCCAATGCTCACTATTCTACTGCTCTAGAACTGGCCAGATTGACAGGAGATTACTTCTGGTATGCTGGTGCCTTGGAGGGCAGTGTTTGTGCCTTACTGGTAAGGCTTTATGCAAATAAAAGTCTAAATGAATGTGGTGTTTATTTGAAATTCCCTGGATATGATATTACTCTCATCTGTCTTTCGATGTTTTAGTTTATAATCATCTTAGTTTTCTGTTTTCTTAACATTAGGTAGATCGGATGGGTCAACGGGATGTGGCTTTAGAAGATGAAGTTAGATATCGATACACTAACGTTATCTTACACTACAGAAAGTCATTTATTCAAGAAATTGCTCAGAGGTAATTCTACGCATTACCCGTTTGACGCTCTTCTTCAGTAAACTTATCACTGCAAAATAGCAATCAATTCTTTTTCCTTGCAGAGTTTCGCCCCTAAGCTTTGAACTTGAAGCTACCCTTAAACTTGCCAGATTCCTTTGCAGGTATCATTGTATGCTCTCTATTACTCTAAATTATCCTTTTATGCCTTCAGTATGCTGCTGTTATAGTTTTTTGTTTAGTATATTTAGAAAATTAACTCATGGGATCTTGTGTATGTGGCTTTGATCCTTATAAATTTCCATCTGCAAAATTCAACTTATAATATCAGTTTATTTAGATTACGATTAAGTGACCTACTGGAGGATCGCTGTATGAATTTGAAGTGGGGGATTGACGACCTCTTAAAGTTTTTTAATTGATGATTATGTCAGCTGGGAAAAGAAATTGATTGATGACCTCTTAAAGATTACTATTACGCTTTGAAAAGCTAAACTACATGGGTTGTCCGTTTAGTATTACATGGTGATCTCTGGTTGTGGGCAGCTTGTATGTTTATTTTTACCTTGTGGTTGAATCCACATTTTTCTCTTGGTTTTATTTGAACCTGATCTTTCTTACAATGGCATTTTTATGGGTTGTACAGGAGAGAACTGGCTAAGGAAGTAGTGGAGCTATTAACTAATGCTGCGGATGGTGCAAAGTCTTTAATTGATGCCAGTGATAGGCTCATATTATATGTTGAAATAGCACGTTTATTTGGAGCACTTGGTTATCAACGGAAAGCAGCCTTCTTCTGTAGGCAGGTCGCCCAATTGTATTTGCAGCAAGACAATCGATTGGCTGCTATTAGTGCCATGCAAGTTCTTTCTATGACAACTGATGCGTATAGAATCCAAAGTAGAGCATCCGTATCAAAAGTTTCTGTTAACAATGTGAGTTTTACAGCATAGAACTATTTTTCTTCACTTGTGGTTGATTGAGCCTTCTTCATAAACATGATCTGCCGTAGGATTTTTTTTTGGAATCATCACTGTTCATTATCTTGGTGTTTCTCCATGTATTATACTTTGATGTTTACTTTATGTATTATAATTTCTTGTGTTGTTGGTAAAGGAAACTGGATTGCGTCAACCTGATGCTGGGAAAATGCATCATCATTCCATTGTCTCCCTTTTCGAGTCTCAGTGGAGCACTTTGCAGATGGTTGTGCTTAGGGAGATACTCCTCTCTGCTGTTCGCGCTGGAGATCCCCTTGCTGCATGGAGCGCTGCAGCGAGGCTTCTGAGGTGGCATTATCCTCTAATTACACCTTCAGGTCAAAATGGACTTGCTAATTCCCTTGCAAATTCAGCGGATAGATTGCCTTCGGGAACTCGCTGTGCTGACCCTGCCTTGCCATTTGTAAGGTATGTTCATCAGCGGTCAACCTTTTTGCTTTCAGGGATGTTTTGCCTTGTGCACTCTCACCATCATGATACACCTAACTTGATCATGTCAAATTTCTGTACACTCCAAAGTAGAGCAACAAGATTAGACTAATAATCACTTTTCATTGACATCTAGGCTTCATATATGCCCAATATGTGTTTGTAAATTGTATTTCAAGATATTGTTCCATGTTTGCTTGGTAGCTGAATCTGGCAAAACTATGTTGTATTTTATGGTTCGTTTAAACATTTTTCTTATATAATTTTTCAGGCTATTCTCTTTCCCACTCCATTCCTCCCAAGTGGACATCGTAAAACGCAATCCAGCAAGAGATGATTGGTGGACAGGATCTGCTCCTTCTGGGCCGTTTATCTATACTCCTTTCAGCAAAGGAGATGCTAACGAAAGTAGCAAGCAGGAACTAATTTGGGTGGTCGGTGAACCAGTTCAGGTCTTAGTGGAGTTAGCAAATCCCTGTTGCTTTGATTTGAGGGTTGATAGTATCTATCTCTCAGCTCACTCGAAAAACTTTAATGCGTTTCCTGTCAGTGTAGACATTCCCCCTAACTCCGCAAAGGTGATCACATTATCTGGTATTCCCACGGCAGTAGGACCAGTGACAATTCCAGGCTGCACAGTTCACTGCTTTGGTGTAATCACTGAACATGTTTTCAGGGATGTTGACAATCTGCTTCTTGGAGCAGCACAAGGACTTGTATTTTCTGACCCTTTCAGATCTTGTGGATCTACAAAGCTACGACATGTATTTGTTCCTAATATTTCAGTTGTACCGCCATTGCCCCTCCTTGTTGCTAATGTTGTTGGTGGTGATGGTGCAATCATTCTGTATGAAGGTGAAATTCGTGAGGTGTGTATAAATTTTGCAAATGCTGGCACAGTTCCAGTAGAACAGGCACATGTCTCACTCTCTGGAAAGAATCAGGATGCTGTTATCTCTATAGATGATGAAGCTTTACAGTCTGCTCTTCCCTTGAAACCCGGGGCACAAGTGACTCTGCCTGTGACTTTAAAAGCTTGGCATGTGGGACCAACAGATTCTGACAATGCTGTTAGCAGTGGCAGAAATGCTGCGGGTAACACAGGAAGACCAAAAGACGGAACCAGCCCTTCATTGCTTATTCACTATGCGGGTATTCGTTTCTTCATTGATGTGTTTATGAGATGTATCTTACTTTTGTAGTGCTTCATGTAGCCTAACGATGACTGATTACTAAAAGCATTTTTGTATTCACATTTTTTGCAGGGCCATTGTCTAACAATGGGGATTCCCAGGAAAAAGAATCTGTCGTGCCACCGGGCAGACGTCTTGTTGTTCCCTTACAAATTTGTGTTTTGCAAGGTTTGTCTTTTGTGAAAGCTCGTTTGCTTTCCATGGAAATCCCTGCACATGTGAGTGACAATCTTCGTGATGAAGACACTGAAACGGAGGGCAATAGAGACAGACTTGTCAAGATCAATCCTTTTAGGGGAAGCTGGGGACTACGGTTCCTTGAACTTGAGTTATCTAATCCAACAGATGTTGTTTTTGAAATCAGCGTCTTCGTTCAGCTGGAAAAATCTGCCAAGGAAGATGATTCTTCCCCAGTTCAAGATTCTCCAGAGTATGAGTACCCAAAAACAAGAATTGACCGGGATTATTCTGCTAGGGTACTGATTCCATTGGAGCATTTTAAGCTACCGGTTCTTGATGGCTCATTCTTCACAAAGGATCCTCCGCCTGGTAGCCCATCTAGTAGTAGACATCCGAGCTTCTCAGAGAAGAACACAAAAGCTGAGATAAACGCATTGATCAAAAATCTCATTTCTAAGATAAAAGTTCGGTGGCAATCAGGAAGGAACAGCTCAGGAGAACTGGACATCAAGGATGCAATTCAGACAGCCCTCCAGACGACGGTGATGGATGTTTTGCTCCCAGATCCGCTAACATTTGGCTTCAGACTGGTCAGAAACGGTTTGGAGACGAATTCTGAGACAGAGGCTCAGTCCCCATTGTCAAAGGGATCTGTTCTGTCACATGAAGTCACTCCTATGGAGGTACTGGTCCGCAATAACACAAGCGAAGCAATCAAGCTGAATCTAAGTGTTACTTGCAGAGACGTAGCAGGACAGAACTGTGCTGAAGGAGCTGATGCCACTGTCCTCTGGGCTGGTAAAATTCGTGTAACATAAATTTTTGCCACAGTGATAGCTGTGTATTATATATGTAGAAGTTGGCTTATACATGCCCGTGACTTGTTATGTCAGGTGCTCTTAGTGGAGTCTCAATGGAAGTTGCGCCGCTACAAGAAGCAAGACACAGTTTCTCACTCTACTTCCTTGTTCCAGGAGAGTACACGATGGTAGCAGCAGCTGTAATTGAAGAAGCTAACAATGTACTCAGAGCAAGAGCACGAACGGCATCTCCAAACGAACCCATCTTTTGTCGTGGACCGCCTTTTCATGTCTGTGTCGCTGGTGGTGCAGTGTGATCCGTTTCTTCCAACCAAATCAGGTTTGGGCATTATACTCTGTTTTTTTTGTTCTGTTTGTTTATTTGACGAGAATCAATTTGAAGTATTGGTTTAAGTTATGGGTCTTATATATCTATAATATACTTTTGTGTGTGTGTTTACCTTGGAGCATCTTACGACCATGATACACAGACAAGCGTTTCATAGTTCGGCTTTTGGTAAGCAATTGAATATAACTCTGTTCCGGATGAAAAAGAAGACATTCCAACGAGCTTAGAATACAACTCTCCTTTTAAAAAAATACGTAAATTAAAATTAAAACGACTGCTTAGTGCTTACTAATGATAATGTGGAAAACAACTATCAGCATCAGCTTTTTTTAAATCAAAAATCCACCATCAGCTATGTATGTTTCAGGCAGTTTTTGGAGTTTTAGTCATTGGACCTTTTCTTTTACCACCATTAAAATATGGAGTGAAAAACAAATCTTACTCTCTGGTAATTATTGTTTACAATTATTGAATCTTAAATATATATACATATATATATATATATATTTATGATTTTGGTGTAAGAGATTTATGTTTTAAAATTTTATATTGTGACAAGTGAATCGATAGAAAGAAATTAAATGTTTATTTAATAAATATAATTTCTTATTTGCGAGTAAGGTTATTGGTATTGTTTTTTGAAAAAGTGGTTATTGGTATTGTTTATTTGAAAAAGTGGTTATTGGTATTGTTTTAGATTATTCTAATATTTGTAGATTTTTGTTGGGTGGGCTTAGGCTTCTCCTAAATTTTATCCTTCCAAATAATTGCAGTCAACTAACTAATTTATTGCATAAATAAATTTATCATTGATGGTTTTCTCATTTACCACTTCGTCAGTTACAGATTTATAAAGAAATTCATTTCAACAATTAACCTATGAGATTATCCCTCTAATTATTCCCGCGACTTTATCAAGAAAAAACACAGAATTATTCCCGCCGTTATCTTACACCTCAACTACTACAGTTTAGTTTTATCGTGGGAAAGAGACCAAGCTAGTTTTTGCAGTACATTTGGAGAGGGAAAAAAAAAGAGGCCATTTACAGTCTGCATCATACATGAGATTTAAGCCGAACAAATCATCTATACAAAATAACTCGTAAATACTTAACTAAACATTGTTCTATAATGTGACTAATATCTTTTATTCGTATATATTAGTCATGTAAATTAATAATAATGGCCTCGTATAAACTATTGACTCAAAAATGGTATAAAATTTCACATTAAACAAAAACAAAAAGTGACAAATAGGTAGAATCCACACAGTAATATTTTCCTAGGTCTCAGATTTTGTAGTCTTCTTTATTTTTGTGTTATCATACATGATATTAATTTTTAGATGTGTAGTTGATATATTTCTATAAACTAAAAAATATGGATGGCTAGAAGTAGAAGGGGGAATTTTTTTACTAAATATAAGGGTCATACTTTTGTTTTACTAAAAAGTCAATATAATTAATGAAATTTAATTAATATACTAATTAGTCTGTATTTTGCCTCTCATCAAATTCTCATATTCCTTATTACCAGCTTAATTATATCCCTCCTTTGTGCTCTCAGCTCTCCTCCCCATTCTACACTAAACTTTTTTTTTCTTCTTCGTCTTCCATGGAAGACCAGAGAATACAGAAGAAGAGTATCGCCCAAGGTGCTGCACCGCCGTTGACAGCGGTCGAGAGATTCTTGAACGGCGAAAGGAACGATACCTTGTCTCCCAAGAAACAAGAGCGTTCTATAGATCGACCGAACTCGAAGACGACAAGGGCGATTGAGGTTAGAAATGACAACAAAGAGAACAAGATGTTTGGTTCGATGAAGGAGAAAAACTTGGCGGTTAATGGCGGAAACCGAAACGTTATCGGAGATATTATTGTTAAAGGTGAAACTATATATTATCAGAAGAGTACTACTTGCAAGGAAATAACTAAGAAGCGACCATACAAGAATCTCATCAAAGGGCAATGGACAGCCGAAGAAGACAGGTATATATGTATATGTAGATTTTTCATGTTTCTATATGCGAACTTTATAGATTTTATTTTGGGACAAATATATGAGCATATATGTACATATATATATATATATATAATTATGTATTGTCATGTATATAGGAAGTTGATAAAGTTGGTGAAGCAACATGGGGAGAAGAAATGGGCAATAATCTCGGAGAAGCTTGAGGGAAGAGCAGGCAAGCAATGTCGTGAGAGATGGCATAATCATCTCCGTCCTGATATCAAGGTTTTCATATAGATCTCTGTTATAACAAAGTTTTTTTTTTTTTTTAATTAACAAAGTTTAAATGATCAACCTATTTTTTGGTGTAATAAGTTTACATGAAAATCTTGGATATATGTAAACATTAATTTGTTGTTTTTGTTTTGTAGAAAGATTGCTGGAGCGAAGAAGAAGAGAGGGTTCTTGTGGAAGCACACACCAGAATCGGGAACAAGTGGGCAGAGATGGCTAAACTCATACAAGGACGAACAGAAAACTCCATCAAGAACCATTGGAATGCGACCAAACGACGTCAAAACTCAAAACGCAAACAGAAGCGTTCGGAAAACTCCGATAATAATAGCGATGTCGATGATCTCTCTCCATCTGCTAAAAGGCCATGCATTCTCCAAGACTATATTAGAAGCATCGAGAGTAGAGAAAAAGACAAAGGCAAGAACATCATCTCTACTGGTGGTAGTAATCTTCTTTCTACTTGGAATTTTGATCAGATTAATTCCGATGGAGACTCTACATCGTCGCTCTTGGATGATCCTTATGACGAAGAGCTTGTTTTCCTGAAAAATATTTTTGCAAACCACCCGATTTCTCTCGAGAGCATGGATTTGAGCCAAGGTGTGCATGAGATAACCCAATCTTCTTCATCTGGATTCATGATCAAGAGCCCTAACCCTAAAACAAACTTTTGCAACAATATTGTTGCTAATCATCATGGAACAATGGTCACGGCTCCTGCAAATACTCCCCACCCCCACCTTGCGTCTGATATCTACTTATCTGATTTGTTGAACGGTACGGAGTCATCTTCTTCACTTTCTTTTCCGTCATCCAACAACATAGAGCATGGCAGCGAAAACGAGTTACTTGTATCCCAAGCTAAGTCTTCTAGTGAAACAAGGGAAATGGATCTGATAGAGATGCTCTCTGGTTCTACTGGAGGTAGCAACATTTGGTTCCCGTTTTTCTAGCTGCCTAATGACCATGTAATGGAATGTGATCATCATTGTCGTATTTAAGCTTTGAGCAAAAGTACTATTTCTTCTTACAACTTTATATGTCACATTTAAGCTTTTTCATATCAAAATAACTAGGTTTATATGTGATATAATTGGTAGTTGAGTTTTTTCTTTTACAATTGCAGTGTGATCTTCTTCTTTTTTAATTATCTCATCATATTAAGTTATGCTTTTGAGTTTTTTTACGATTTAAGGGTGAGATTCATTCTGACGTTTTCGAAATTTTTCAGGCAAAAACGTTGTCGACGTGTCTTTAATGGCCTATACTTGAAATCTTGGTCATCTGAACGTTACAAATACGTTATATTACTATTATTGTGAATTATGTGGAGTGACTAGAAAACTCCAGAACAATTTTTATTGTGTTAAATCCCACCCACCGTACCCCATTTTCTTTCTTAAAAAAAACAATTTAAGTAAAAAGTAAATTATTACATTTCAGTGTTAAATTGAAATATTAGCTTGAGATCGTGTATATCGTAATTCGTAACAGTCATTATTTACTAGCTAGCTAGTAAGTAATAAATATTTTTTTCACTAATTTCTATACAAGTTAAAATTAGAATTTGTGTAATAAATGATTAGTCCAGCTGAGAGAAAATGATTATGTCTACTTATATAAAAATAATTACACCTATTAAATTGTATATACTTTTAAGAAAGTTATTATACAATTAATTAAATTTAAAATGAAAACTGAATTTTTTAATATTGCCATTTATTTTTATTTAATTTAAATTTAATTATTTAATTATTATATTTACAGAACAATTGGATATCCAACCGAATGTCCGGATAGCTTTGAAACATATACGGATCATAATTAGATCGATTCAGATAAAACGAAAAATGGATTACATCTATCAACCCAACAAAAACATAACTTTTGAAGAATTAGACGTGGGCCGTGCAAAGAGAGCGGCCCAAAGGGTGGATATTGGCCATGAAAGGTTTCTACTTTTTGTATCAAAGTTAGCCGTCCTAACCGATTCGATTATTTATGTATTAGAATGTGGTAAATTATCTTTATTTGTCACAATCACCATAGGTCGTCGTATAACCTCTTTGTTTTTTTTTTTTCTTGTTTAGTATATTTGTATCTTGTAAATGAATAACTAGTTAAAGTCGTTCGCAAAATCAGTTGATTATAATTAATTAATTTGGTGCATTGTCAATTAGTCGAGTGTCAAATTGAGTAAAAATGTAAGTTAGGACTAAAGTTAAGTCTAGCTAATAATAGCTTCACTCTTATATCGGGAAAAATAACCCTTTAACTTAGTATATTTAACCAATATGAAAACTGCTTAAGATTTAAAAGTTTGAGATTGCAATTAGTTTGGTATTTTGGTATTACAGTAAAACTTTTATAAATTAATAATATTGAAGTCAATATATTTTATAAATTTATCGAGTTTATTAATTTATAGAAGTGATATTTGGAGTAAAATATCAATTTGGAACCGAAGAAAATTATTAATTTATCGAAATATTAATTTATCGAATATTAATTTATAGAGATTTCACTGTATCATGATCCAAAGACACATGATGTTAATCCATATCAAAATGTTGACACCCATATAATCTAAACAACATTAGGAGCACGATTTGAATCACATCGGATTCCAAGGATGATGCAGAAAAAAAAAAATGTGATAACTAGCTAGATGCTACTTCAGATTGGCCTAAGATTCCCAAATAGATGTCAAATGCATAACTAAAAGTAAACAAACAATGTGGACAACACAGAGAAACATTGAAGATGGAAGCAAGAGTGTAGAAGTGGTCCATTACAGAATTTAATTTCATTGAAAATGCTTCTTCTTTTTCTTTTCTTTTTTATGTCTGTGGTCCAGTTTTGGAAGTGAACAAAGCCTAACTTTAGGGGTTAATATATAAGAGAGACAGAAAAATACGCCTCTTTTATTTTACCATGAGTCATGACCGTCGATCATGACATCATGCTTTAACTTACTATTATTCGACCAAGACAGTAGTTTACTGGTTTATATTAGCGTTATCTATATGCCATTATTGAAGTAAAAATCTACATGTATATATAACACATGTTTTGTCTTTTATTTTTCTAATTATATTCTATAACCCTAAAAGAATATCAGTGTTTCATTGTTAATATTTTTAAAAAAAAATGTGAAGGCGCCCACATTCTCATGTCTCCATCTTACTAATGTTCTATTCAAAAGTATATAAGAAGATAAAAGCATAAAACTGCACATATTGGCTTATACATCTCATAAAAAGTTGTATAAGAAAAAGGCTAGATGGAGACACATTTGACATTTGTAACATTACATATGTGATAAAAAAATGAAGTGTTGTTTGTGAAAGAATAAAAAAATAGATATTGCATAACTATTTAAAATATTAATTCGAATGTGATCGAATAAACAACTCCGACAAACTATCTAATGTAGTAATATCTAAGACTATGTCCAACAATTGTGTAATATAATAAGTGTTGATACACGAAATGTCCAAAACTTTAAAAGAAAAACTCATGATCTTTCAAAATGTAAGACATAGAATTGAAGTGGAACTCATAACTAGTACATTCTGATCACAACAAAAAATATCAACTCATCCAGCTATATTAATATAGATTTTGATGGATGCTTCACAAAAAAAATATATATTAGCTTTATACAAAAAAAAACAAGTACTCAAAATTTTTTTATTTTACATGATGTTAAAAAAGTTATGAGGTCGTGAATATTTTGCAATTAACAATTTTTAAATTAAATTTTCAAGAAATACTAATAAAAATGTTACTAGGGAGGATAAAATAGATGATCCACAAGTCTTGCTAAATAAAATTAGGTCACAACACAACAGTGTCTTCACCAAAACCAAAGATTCAAAGAACTAAATACTTTCTCACCAATGTGGATAACCCAATACTTCTCTCTCTCTCACGCGAGACCAAAACACTCTTCTTTTCTCCGTTTTGTCTACTTTGAAACGTTTCCATCTTATTTTCGTTGGATCGTTTCTACATTTCTTACTTTCTCTATTATTTGATATGATCAATTAGATTTCTTTTAAAATCATGGAGGGTTGGGCCTACGCTTTTCTTTGTGGTGGAGCAGAAGATCAGACTATATACCAAGCTTTTGATAAATGAGTTTCTCTTAACATAATAAAGTCGTGCTAAAATTCGGATCTAATCTCACTTACATAATCTTCTTAATCAGTTAAACTAATCGCATTTGAAGATTATCGATATCTTTCCAAAATATACATTAATTGTAAAGTTTTTTTTCTTTTATAATGATCTAATGTGTTTAGTGTGGCATGAAAACTTGTAAATAATAAAAAAATTTAACCCTTTAATTTTTTTTTGTGTTTTTTTTCATTTAATTGTTATCAATGATTCCAGTGAATATCATCAGAACGATAGAAATGTAATGGCCAATAACAGTGACATATAGTTAGTGGTTTGCGCAGTTATTATCGATATACTATCATCCTAGTTCAAATCTGCATAATACATGTTGTAAACAAAAAAAAATATATATATAATAGCGAATAAAACTTGGAGGTCGCCCAGATCTACGTAGATACGTACATATGGAGGATTACTCGTTATTTATGATCACTGACAAACAATTTACTTACTATATGAGACTTCTAGTGAGCTTTTGCCTTATCTTATCTCTCTATTCTATTTAGATAATGTTATTCCTAATCTCTAGCTTTTGTATACTTAAAGCATCTTTCTCTCATTTTACTTCTTTCATTTTTATGACTTTTATAAGTCATAACCTTATAATTTGTAATTCAAATAGAAAACCTTTTGTCAAAAAAAAAAAATTTACTATATGAGACGCTAAATCATTTTATTTGCTTTTTATATATTGTTATCATGTTATTCAAGTACATATATTTGCGCGTACACATATATGTATGTGTGTCACTCTAGTGCGGTAGTGCCATAACAATGATCTTGTCGTACGAGATCGACGTATACTTTTGGGCAATGAATAAATGCCACACACGTTTAGTCAATGAGACCTTTGTGGTTTTTTATTGCGAGTGTGATCAAAATTGATTATGAACCAAAAAAACATAATGCTTCTTATTAATATACTATTTTATCTACCCGACATAGATAAACGCTTCTGGTAATTTTGCTTTCCGTCCAGCGTAACACTTGCACAAAACGTGATCAAAGTATAAGTCGAATTTGTCATTCGTAAATTATCCATAAAGTTAATTAATAAAGCAAGTAATAACACCTGATATCTCTTTTATTTTTTCTTCTTAGGAAAGGTTAAATATTTCGGAAATTGAAAATAACGTATGAATCGATTGTCTCTATGCGAATGAAAGACTTTTTTTGTTTTTTTTTTGGAGATAACCAAACTACGTATATTTTCTATGTGGTTTTCGTTTTAATTTGAACAACGTACAAATAAACTAATACATAAAGCACACATTAATTAGGGAGTATATCAGAAAAAGAATACCTTATTTCAAAAAAATCCTCTAAACAAAAGGAACGTTAGGGAGTATTAGAGTAATACTCTAGTACATTAGTGTGAATTAATAATTAAATATATAAAAGCAAGTCACTGGAGGAACAACTTTGGCAGCGTTACAATTTACAAAACAAAGTGAAAGATGAAGAGAAAACATCCTTTACGTTCCATCATTTTCATCCACAAAACCTGACAAATAGCTTCCTATGTTCTTTCTCTACTCTTTCTTTCTTTATAATATAAGAAAGTATTTATGCTTTCTAAACTCATAATGCTTTGATGTTTTTTTTTTTTGTTTTTTTTTTTAATGCTGTGATGTTAATGTTGTCTATATTGTTATGTTGCTTTTAATCTTCATTTATCACAAGCCAGTGTACTACAAACATAAACCAAAAAAAAAAAAATTGTACTACAAACAAATTAACAATAATAAAACATCATTATTATAACCATCATGATCATCATCCTCGTATCAGATTCATTTGTCTTTTTTGCATAAAATTTTATTAAAGAAAACAATGTTTTAAAAAGTTTTCGTTTTACATACTTGTTTTAAGAACGTAGATAGTACTGAAAGTTTTTTAGTTATCTTAGTTTGTACATTTAGGATACAATAAATCTCAACTGAAGTAATAATTTTTGAATGTATAACTTTATGAAAATTAATAGATATCAATCTAACATTCTTCGTTGACAAACAAAAAAAGTAATCTAATATTCTTAACTTTTATAGTTTTCAAAATTAAAAGGTATCAACATTTATTTTTGTTTAAACGGTAGTATATATGTATTCGTAGGTTTTTGTACTGTTTTTAAAGTACTAACATATATAACTTTTGAAAAAAAAAATATAAGTCCAGCATAACTAAACTAATTATATTTACTTTATGAGATGACATTTTTTTTTTGTCTTGGGCTCGATAAATCTCTTTTAAGTGATGATATTTGACATGTCACCGGCAATCAAATACAACCACTAAGAATCACATACATATATCTAACCAATTCCATTAATAAGCTAAAGAGAAGGCTGTGTTCTATATTTTCTAAATGTTAGGTATAAGTTCCATATTATTTATTTTATTTGATTGGCAATACGTGGTTTAATAATTTTGTTAGTCACTAAGTTTCAAAATTTATCGGAAACCACTGCAATTATTTATCAGCCATAATTATTTTCTTGATCAAATTTTAGTGTTTCCAACTTTCCATATAGATTCATAGACTTAGCTTAATACTATTAAAAACAAAATTTAAACTAGACATATGATTTTATGGAATAAAGTATTTTTTAGTGGAAAAAGACATGATTTTCGTTAACAACCCCAATTGTCTTTTACTAAATTACTAATTAATTAGTACTACTTAATGATTTTGTTTCTGTCGCTAATATGGACAGCACAAATCGCTGATTAAGATTATGATTTTCTGTACCAGGTTACTACCAACTACCGCCCTACTCCTAGCTTGGTCCGAGACAATAAATATAATTAAGTAATTTTAGGATTGTTTTAAGTAAATGTGATTAATCAACTAATAATCGGTGATGGTCGTCAATCAGTCATCTCGAGGTGCTAAAGTTCAATCAATGCATAATGTTGTTAATCATTGTAGCCTTGTAGGTGGTTTAAAACCGATTTTATTTATCGTAATCTTATGACATCTTTATGGTAAAACTAAAATCACAAAACAAAGAAGACGATGATAAATTTAAACTTTACTTAAAAAAATGGTTAGTAATGATCTTTTGGTTCATATATTTCAATTTTTTCATTAGCCATAAGGTCAGAGAAAACCCATATTATTTGAGGAATAATAAATTGAGCCGTGGGGTGTAGGGCAGTTCGTAGTTTCCCGTACAAAAAAAGAGTTGTTGTGAAATGGACGACTGTGATCGTTAATGTGACTCCCTTTTGTCCAATCACGTGTTAGCTGATTCCACACGAAACGTAGACCTTATCACACCGGATGTTTTTTGGACACATGTCTTTACTCTTTCTTTATTCATCACTCACCTCACTGTTTGGATATTTTGGTGGATTCAACTTTGTCGTTTAGTCTCTCATTCATCCGCCCTCGCGTGTATGGCACGCAAGTGAGAAAAGTTTCAAAAATCTATCTAATAACATAACATGCCACATCTTGGAATCGGTCAATGGCTACCAACTTTCAACAAAAACACTTATCATTGGATAAACTAACAATGATTACTTTCAAATTTTCAATGCCGTTTCAAGTGTTCATTGTTTAAAAATTAACTTTGCAAATAATACTTGACCTTTTCTTATGATTACTAAATCAGAAGATAAATTCAAACTCAACAAACTATATACATAATCCATAAGTGATCTAACTTAGGCTGTTACGAATTATTTAGCATAACATTCTTAATAAGCACATTAATTAGAAGGCTTCTTCTATACATATAGATCGATGGTTGCTTCCGAATGTTATATGAAAACATATCGAACTACCATTCATGAGTTCATACCAAAACTAGTTTTCCATTTTATTAATTTGTTTTCTGATATAACTAAAATTGTCGTACTTTCTATTAGACAGCAACTATGAGCTGAAGTCAAATTTCAGGAACTGGTTGGTTCCACATCTCTTAATTTTGAATCTGCTTTTGTATATATATTTTGTGCTTTTTACTTATTGGTCTCTTGCAAATTATGTAAATTTAATCTTAATCGTACGGCTGGATTCTCTTATCCGATCGCATGCCATTTCTTTAGGGACCACAGTTAGTGGGAAGCGCTATCTTGGTCCTCCGATATTTTTGGCCCTGAGTAATCACGCTATTAATGGTCCCCTCCCTCCTTGATTTTTATTTGATTCCAACTAGTATTAATGATCTTTCACAAATTATCTTTTCAATCAAATGAATTAACTTTGCGCCAAAATATTTGTTACACTTGTATCTTATCAAAGAAAATTTAAGGATGTGTTTGATTTCTGAAAATTCAGCAAAGCCAGCAATTCGTTTAAACGACATTGACACAAGCGAAACAACAACATTTTTGGGAAAATAGAATCAACCTTCAATCGAAAACAAGCTTTAAGTTATTAACTTATTATTCAATATATCTTTTGAAAAATCTGCGGATTCTAAGTTGAGAACTTGTAGCCATCCTTTTTAAAACAAAACAAAATATTCATAGATGAAATTAAGTGAAACACAGTTAAACTAACGACTTTGTTTTTCTTTTTCTTGAAACACATAAAATATTCATGACTACTTTAAGCGTTTGCTTATTTATATAACATCAAAATTAAAGGTACAGAATTCTAGAATCAACTGTCATAACTAGTTTGTTGTAAGAGTATGGGTTTTAATGTGGATTTACTTGTAATTATATCGTATCAAGAACTCTACGAAATTAAAGTGACATTTCTAAATAATTTATTATTTCTTCGAGAAATAGGAAGATCAAAGAGAAAAATATACTATATAACTATTTAACAAAAAAACAAAAGATACTATATAACTTGTATTTTCATATTTACTGACAAAAAATTGGGTTTTTATGTTTATAGGGTAGTTTTTAAGTTTTTATTGGAAGTTTAGATAATTTTAAGTTTTAATTTGAAAAATAAGTAATTTTTAGAGTAATTTAAAAAAAAATAGGGGATAGTAAATTAAAAACCATCCTAAAAACTACATATTTTACAAATTAAAACTTAAAACTACCTAAATCACAAAAAAAAACTTAAAAACTACTTCACTATCCAATTTTCTAAAAAAAATTAGCTACGCAGAAAAAATATTTTGAACCGATGAGGTAAAAAAGTGGGTGCAACAATTCTTTTTACTGTCACTTCGTAATTCGTATCAATATATCTTGCTATCATTCTTCTGCCGTCAACCCCTACCATCTTTCTGTAAAACGATGTACAACTTTTTGCAGACACAGTAAATGTTTTTCTTTTTGCAGTAAAATATAATTATGTTACTACTTAGACCTAATCCCACTTTATTATCACCAAAAAATTAGGTATAGTACACATTAATTAAAAATAAATAAATATAGGAATAAGTCTTCTTTTTGTCATCTTTTGGTGTAAGCTTCTCTACACGCACATATAAAATTCAAAACTTCAAACGCATACACAACCTATTTCATTTTATTATAAAAAAAAGTTTCTATAATAGATTGATAAATCTGACCATCAAAGCTACGAATTTCCATTTATTTTTCTTCATATTTCCCTCTCAGAAACAGAAATTTTTTAAAAAATTCAGAGGAAAACGATGGCGTTTCATAACAATCACTTCAATCACTTCACCGACCAACAACACCACCAGCCTCCTCCTCCTCCGCCGCCACCGCAGCAGCAACAACATTTCCATGAATCTGCACCGCCTAATTGGCTCCTCCGTTCCGATAACAATTTCCTCAACCTACACACCGCTGCCTCTGCCGCTACTAGCTCTGATTCTCCTTCCTCCGCTGCCGCTAACCAGTGGCTTTCCCGATCCTCCTCTTTCCTTCAACGCAGCGGCCCCAATAACAACAACAACAACGCCGGTTCCGGTTCCGGTGACGTCATCGACGACGTGACTGGTGGAGAAGAGTCAATGGTCGGCGAGAAGAAAGAGGAGAGGTGGCAGAATGCGAGGCACAAGGCGGAGATACTCTCTCATCCACTCTACGAGCAGTTGTTGTCGGCACACGTTGCGTGCCTGAGGATCGCCACGCCGGTGGATCAGCTGCCGAGGATCGACGCACAACTAGCTCAGTCGCAGAACGTCGTGGCTAAGTACTCAACCTTAGACGCTGCTCAAGGTCTCCTCGCCGGCGATGACAAGGAGCTTGACCACTTCATGGTAGTTAACTTCTCTTTCCTTCTTACTGGTTTCAATTTCCATTATTTTATTCCCTTTCTTTCTTTTTTTTTCTTGGTAAAACAAAAATAACTAATAATTTATTTTCGTCTTTTAGTTTAGTTACACGGTTTGACAAATTTGAAGATTGTTTATTTTTCAGATTTTTTTTAATTAATTTAGAGGGAAAAAAAAACGAAATTTCTTTCGTAAAATTGTACTTTGCACCGACACACAGGATCAGTGAGTTAGATAATTCATCGGTCTAAAATATGGATTTTAGTTCTGTACAGTTGAAATTTGACAGCAGAAGGTTTATTTTGATTTTTGAGATAGATTTTGGTTAGTGTAAGTGATTGAACAATATCCATTGATTGTAATTACGGATACAGTCATCTGACAAAATCTAGTTTGTCATTTTCTGTCTGTATCCCATATATAAAAATATAATAACCTTTCGGTTTTTGAATTTTTTTTTTCTCTTACAAAAGTAAAATAAAAATATTCTAATGTGTTGGATTCATGTGTTGCTACAGCATGTATGTTCGTGTATTTGTACCCCATATATAATATCAACCTTTCGAATTTTGATATATATTTTTTTTGTTTACTGTTTTGGATTCATGCATTTGTATCTGTTAATGTCTGAAAAGATACTTCCATGTTTTGTGCAGACGCATTATGTAATATTGCTGTGCTCTTTCAAAGAACAATTACAACAGCATGTTCGTGTTCATGCAATGGAAGCTGTTATGGCTTGTTGGGAAATTGAACAGTCTCTTCAAAGCTTTACAGGTTATTTTTCAACATTAATTTTTCATTAGCTATTTTATGATGATAACTCTTGGATTGCATTGTAGCATTAATGACGATGACACACATTTTCTCTAATTTTTCTTATTTCAATGCTGTTTTATTATTTACGGTATCTATTTCTTAAGGATTTACGTTTGTTTGTTGGGTGAGACAGGAGTTTCTCCTGGTGAAGGCACAGGAGCAACAATGTCTGAAGATGAAGATGAGCAAGTAGATAGTGATGCTCATTTGTTTGATGGAAACTTAGATGGGTTAGGGTTTGGTCCTCTGGTTCCTACTGAGAGCGAGAGATCTTTGATGGAACGAGTCAGACAAGAACTTAAACATGAACTCAAACAGGTAACTACAGACTGATATATACTATCTCCATCACTGACTAGACATTCTCTGATCTTTTACCTTAGACTGCACATAAGATTACTACTACATCCTTCGTACGTAGTAGCCCAAAGGAAAGCTGTTTCTATTAAGCCTAATCAATTAAGAACAATTGTCAATACAGTATATTTTTTATCTTCTAAAAGCTTCAATACTTGACGACAAAAAAAAAAAAAAAAA